>SJYV01043237.1:109392-159273 GCA_006410875.1 Neotragus pygmaeus | reverse complement strand
CAGAGTGATCCTCCCCTAGCAATAAACTAACATCACGTATTAATTTCATAGAAACTCTTGGTGGAATTTTAGTCACATAACCACCAACTATGATTTTCCTACATTATATTATACATACATTTGGGAAAATAATATACATAGGTATGTTTTATTACTACCTTTAGCAGGATTGGAACGATATATCAACTTTTATTCTGGTGGTCCTTTTATTAGCTTCTTACCACTTGATCAGCTGATATCACTAATAATAAATTTTTTTTTTACAAACTAGAGTTTGCAAGTCCTGTCTTGAGACTATAATATTTCAAAAAACAGTCTAAGCTTTAGGGAAAAAACCAATTACAGAAAAGGCATTAAAAATGCCAAGTACCGGGCAGAAGCAATTCTGGATCAGTTTAAAAAAGTGATTGATGAAACCCTAATCCAAGCTGAAGGAACAGTTTCACGACAAGCTGTGACCATTCCACACACTTCATTAGCTGCCATAATTAGCCTGGTGTTTCAATTTGTTAGAACTGGTGGGGACAATTTTCCTCAGAATGCAAACCTCAAAAAACAGGGTCCCTCAGACTTCAGAAGAGGCTGATGAGAGGCTTTTCTAGTCTCTGTTAACTAAAAGATTAATTATTGCTGATGGGAGGCTGTGCTGTGACTGTCACTGTGTCTATGTGCATTACTTTTAGCATTAGAAGAAAGATATGGCTGACACCGCACCACTCAATCAAGTAGCTTCACATTAGGGCACAAAGTCGGTTTTAATATCCAGGGTATTTTTGATTGATTTTTCTTCCTGTTTTCTGGGTCCAAGACTCACGCCTATTTATTTATATCAGAATTTGAAAATAGCCTCTAAAATACTGAAAATTTTGGTTCATGTACTTTGTCTCAAGTCATGCCTTCTTTTTCGAACCACAGATCAGCTCAAGTGGCTGCATATAGTTCTATAATTGTATAGTGACAACTTTTAAGTGTGTTTATAAATTCTCTAAGATTGCATATGTTTTAACCAACGTATTTTGTTGTTGCTGTTGTTTAGTCACTAAGTCATGTCTGAGTCTTTTGTGGCCCCATCAACTGTAGCCCACTAGGCTTCTCTGTCCATGGGATTTCCTAGGCAAGAGTATTGGAGTGGGTTGCATTTCTTAACCAACTTACAAAGCCATGTTAATTTTACCTATCTTTATAAATATAGCATTATAATCTTGTTCCTGGTTTAAAGAAATATACTGATTTCCCACAAAATAAATTCATGAAATCAAATTCAAAGAGTGGTAGGAACAGGACTACTACTTCATTTATGCAGAACAAATGATTTCTTTTGATTCTTTGGCCATGGGCAAAGCTGATCCAGGGTCAAGAGTATACCTACACTGTCATTAAAAACTTCACCAAAGCCTTAGTTTAATACCTTGGCATTATTATTTAATTATGTATATAGTAAGATAAATTGATGCTTTTGAACTGTGGTTTGGAGAAGACTCTTGAGAGTCCCTTGGACTGCAAGGAGATCCAACCAGTCCATCCTAAAGGAAATCAGTCCTGAATACTCATTGGAAGGACAGATGCTGAGGCTGAAGCTCCAATACATTGGCCACCTGATGCAAAAAACTGACTTATTGGGAAAGACCGTGATGCTGGGAAAGATTGAAGGCACAAAGAGAAGGGGATGACAGAGGATGAGATGGTTGGATGGCATCACTGATTCAATGGACATGAGTTTGAGTAAACTCCAGAAGTTGGTGATGGACAGGGAGGCCTGGCGTGCTGCAGTCCACGGGGTTGCAAAGAGTCAGACACAACTGAGCAACTGAACTGAACTGAATTATATGTAAAAACCCAAAATTTCCACTTCATGTACCTTTTCTTTTAGATTCACTTCTTAGACCTAAAAATGAGTGAACTGGGAGGAATGATTTAGTAGTTTGGTGGAGTGTGGAGGAAGCAACTAATGCCAAAGAACCTAGTGGTATTTTCAAATCCACTACATTTTAGTGAAAAAGTTTGAAAGTGAAAAAGCACAACAACATCAGATAAAAATGCCTGCTTGAGTTTCCAGAACCAAATTCTCCACAGGTTCCATTAAAATGAAGTTCCTTGCTGGACTGAATATTTGCTTAACTATGTCATTTAGACCTGCACAGTCCAATAGAAATACAATGTGGGCCACGTATGTCATTTATGTCTAGTAGCCATATTAGAAATAATAACAAGATATAGGTGAAATTAATTATATGGCAATAAAAAATTTAAGCTAAACAGTATACTTATGTCATTAAAATATGACTATTTTATTCATAAAAATATGAATATTTTACCTTGTTTGCACTACATCTTTGAAATCCAGGGTCTTTTAGACTTACAGCACATCTCAAATTAGAGAAGCTACATTTCAAGTGCTTAACAGCTACACAGCTATCGTACTGAACAATATACATTTACAGCTTGTGGGGCTTACTTTCTCAGAGAGTAGTTCTTCTGCCCTTTAGTGAACAGAGCAATTCTGGAGTTCTATGGAATTACACACACAACACGTAGATCTATATGAACAGAAGCAATAGCAGCTGAATCAATTCTTTACAGTGAAGAGTAACAGTCCTTCTAACTTAATAAATGCACACAGATTATAAGAATTCTAACAATCAGTGAAGATAATGTAAGACTTAAGAAATCAACAGACCATGCACATGACAGAGATCCAGAATAGACACACACAAGGCCATAAAGATAATGCCCATTACTTGGGTAGGGATGTATGATTATAATAAGATCCACACTGGAATGAGAGCTGAAATTCTGTCAGCATGCATCAGTATGGGTATACTTGTTATTAACACATTTTAGAAGTGCTTTCACTGTTTTCATATGTTAGTAAATGGTTACAAACCCAAGCACTACCTCAAACCTCCTTCAAAATCCAGCAGTTAAATAGTTACTATATGCCCCAGCAGAAAGCCACAGGATTATTGTCCATTTTGATTGTTGAATGTCTGTGAGGTATAGCTGGGAAATAAATTCATTATTACTCATGCCTATAATACATACACAATTAGCTAAGCATATTGAACACAATTATTTATCCAGTAAATCTGTGGCTAATTTAGCCATATTGTTGTTTTTGATCTACTCATCAAATTGCTTTAAAATTTTTTTTTTAATTGGAGGGAAATTGCTTCTCTTTAAAACCTCAGAAAATATACTCAGAAACAAAATATCTAAATTTAATAGCTCTAAACAGTCACAAAAGCCATAAGGAAACTAATCTCAGTGGAGTCTGCCAAGCCATTTGCTACTCAAAAGCTATTACAAAGATTATTTCTTTTTGGGTATTGCAGTGTGGAGAAGCTTTTACTTCCATAATTCTAAATCTCTATTATTTAGACTTGATTTAATTTTTAAACAGTGGAGGATATACCCAAAATAACACCTTAATAATAATGTTATATTAATATAACTTAATATTATTAAGTTATACATAATATTCAAAATTTTGTTGAAGCATTCATCTTAATATCGTACCATAAAGAGACAGAGTCTTAAGGTTTAGATTATAAAACAGCACAGTAAATCAACAACCTCTAGAGCAGTGAAGTTGTCACCATTAAAAACATGAAGTAAATACAGCTGAGCACTTCTGCCATTTGTGAAAGTACTTCAGAGGACAGGGCTCTTTGTCATAAAATTGGGTTGATTTGAGAAGTTAGAAATTAACCAAACTATTGTTGGCTCCATCCAAAGACTTTGCCTGGAATCATCTCCTAATGCACACACGAAGCCACATAGTACAGGGGAGAAATCATGCAGCATGAGAATAAGCACTGTTGATTTACAACTTAGAACATAAAAGAAAAGAAATATTTCATCCTCTCCCAAATAGTTGATATTTTCTAACAAGTCACAGAGTAAACCACTGAGGCAACATTTCCTTTGTGTGACCCAAGATGTTTCTGAGAGCAATCAACTGATGAATCTGATCTAGTATGTTCCTATTGACATGATGACAGAAAAACTTCTGTGAGTCCTTTTCAGAAACCAGGTAGACTGCTTCCTGTCTTCAAGATGATTAACATTTCTTTTGTTGAGCATAACTTCAATTGGAAGGAAAATCTAAAGCTTCATGACTAGGTACTCTATCTGCAATCTTTGGAAACATATCTCATTTTACTATTTGATGAAAAGAGTTCCATGTACCCCCTCGATCACTTCCTACATGAGCATGAATTACTGCCAAAGATGCTACCTCCAAATCTGGAAATGGAGGCATCCATACTCCTTTTATGAAAAAATGCAACAGGATAGAAAATAAAGTGTCCTGAAGATAAAGAGTTGACTTTAAGTAGATGCTTCAAAATATCTGAGAGAAATAGGAAGCCCTGGTTAGAGCAATATGATAAGGAATACAGTAGGTTTGTAATTACTTAGGTAATTGAATTATTATTATTATTCAACACACAACTGCCATAGTATGTATGGTGATGGAAAGTCATGGCTTCTTTAGAACACACCTTTTCTCTGGAAAATAAGATTAAAGGAAGATAATTATGCCTACTCTCTAATTCCAGATGAAGTACTTTTGCAGGCTGAAGTGGAAAATGACAATTTATTTCTGTATAAGGAGAAATCTCTGAATACCCATGAACAATACAAATTTCTGTTGAAGTTCACTTCTGCTTCAGTGTCCCTAAAATGACACATGGATCCATGGCTTTTGGTTGTCCCAGAGTATGTCAATAATGCAGACTCCAAAACACATAACCTCAATGGTTGAAGGACAAAGGAGTTGAAATGACATGAGTTCAATCTCTAGAATCTCTATAGATTCTTAGAAAGCTTTCATATTCTTTTACTTCAATCTTTGTTCTCTGACAGAGCAAATTATTAGCATTCTGATTCCATTTGCTACATATACCTAGGTAAATTATTTTTAACATTTGTTGCCATTAGAACAAAAAGTTTAAATCAAATTAATTTCAAAGATAAAAGCACTGCCATACTAAAAGTCTACCCTAACATTTCAATGTTTTAACTCAAGTATTAATAAAAATATAGTAGTGTTTTTATTGAAATTTACTTCAATAAAATTTCATTTCTTTACTTGAAAATTTTATGTTCACTTCCACATTTTTATAAAATACACATTTGAGAGTAATAGTTGTAAACAAAACTTTAGTTTCACTTATTCTGTGAAGGAAATTGGTTTTCAATGAAATAAAATGATGGCATGCAACAGTTGTGTACACTGTATATTTATACTTTCTTCTGGAGAGAAGGTCCATAGCTTCAGTTAGATTCTCTGGAGCCAGAGATCAAAAAGGGTACCAATATTAGTTTGAAGCCTTAACATCATTTCTGAATAATGTAGGAGTCTCCAGAATTAAACTAAAAACCTGCTTTGCTGCTCTATATTTTATTTATTTTTTATAGAAACATAGTTGACGTGCAGTATTATGTTAGTTTCAGATGTACTACATAGCAATTTGAAATTTGGATAAATTATTAAATAATCACTGTGATAAATCTACCAACCACCTGTCCCTACACAAAGTTGCTGCTGCTGCTGCTAAGTCGCTTCAGTTGTGTCCGACTCTGTGCGACCCCATAGACAGCAGCCCNCATCACCATCATCACTATCATTATTAGTTTTAATGTTATTTTGATCAACATAAAAATTTTAAATTCTCACAGAACACGTAAGATTATGATACATTTATACTGTAACCTGATGAATTGTTTAATCTCTCATCAAAACCTTCTGAAATAAGAGTAAAGGGATTTTTAAAAAAGTTATAAGTTCATGGGAAAGAGGACAAAAGAGAAAAAACAGAAGAGGAAAATGCTAACAAATTTTTGGCAGGTGGAATGAATGCAGATAGAAAAATCAAGTTCCAAAAGAGGAAGAGGCCAAAAAGAAATTATGCCATTAGTCCTGCAGAATCCTGGAACATTCTGGAAGCTACTGCAATGGGTGAGAGTGAAGAATAAAGCTGAAAACAGGTGAGAAACCTATGCAAACTCCCAGGTTTCTCTCCCAATTCATATATTCATTAAAAGAGTGTATGCTCATAAATATTATATCAGAAAGCTCTGGGCTCAGGCAAGCAGGCCAGAGGGAGGCACCAAATGAAATATATGGATTCTAATTCAAAGATTACTCACTGAACTCTTCCCTTGCTCCTCTTGAAGTGACCTGGCAGCTTGACTAATACATTTCAAAAGACTAACTGTTTCTTCTCAAAAGACACTGAGAGTTCCCAGTGCAACAACTTCAAATATCAACATTTGGAAATTTTTAAATTAAAAGGTCATATCCCAGTGTCTATCAGTCAAATAAGCCACTCTCACACACAGATATACTTTTTAATCCGATGGTTAGAGTTTCCTTTTTAATGTGAATTTATGAATGGATTGTCATTTGGGGAAACTACCAAGATGGAGGGCTTTCCTCGTGGCTCAGATGGTAAAGAATCTGCCTGCCAATACAGGAGAAATGGGTTTGATCTCCGAGTTGGGAAGATCCCCTGGAGAAGGGAATGGCAACCCACTCCAGTGTCCTTGTCTGGAGAATCCCACAGACAGAGGATCCTAGTGGGCTATAGTCCAAGGGGTCACAAAGAGTCGGACACAACTGAGCAACTAACATCAAGATGGAAGAAAAACTCATATATAGATATAAGAGATAATCTAGAAGAAATATATAATATAGGAAAGAGGAGTAAACATCAGAAAATTTTAATTAATATAATCAAAAGAGACATGGTATCAATAATATTAGAGCTAGATCCTGTTTTAAATATAAGAAACTTTTAGAGGGAAAAAAGCAAGCACAGGGAAGNCTAGAAGAAATATATAATATAGGAAAGAGGAGTAAACATCAGAAAATTTTAATTAATATAATCAAAGGAGACATGGTATCAATAATATTAGAGCTAGATCCTGTTTTAAATATAAGAAACTTTTAGAGGAAAAAAGCAAGCGCAGGGAAGTAAGTATTTAATTTACAACTAAATTAAATATTCTGCCAAGAAAAATACTTTGAAATTCAGACACAGAAAAAATGAAATAGAGGTTAAACAAATTTGGGGGCAGATGCTGATATTTTCACATATATTATCTTATTTAATTAAGACAAGAAAGGGCCTTTTTAAAAATCCCAATTCAATTGAAATTTCTCCCATTATATTCATGAATTTTTTAAAAAAATAATAAGCTTAGAAAATGTGTTATTTCATCAAGTTCCACACCTCTCTACAATTTCTTTTTAATGTTTATTAAGAAATTCCTTTTAAATATTTTCCTAAGAAAATACCCTCTACATCTATTTAAGATAAAAAATAAACAGAACACAGAGCTTTGAATATACAAAATTACACAAGCATGTATTATATATGCCCTTGGGGAAAGAGCTCTCATGTAAGACAGATTGTGGTCCTTCCAGTGCTAATTTGCACATGGGATGGACAACACTCACACAAAAAATTAATGTGGCCCCAATGTCCCTTAGTATACAGAGGGGGTGCTGTGAACCGGCTGCTGCACCTACACTTTTTATCACTTCTGAATTGCATTTTAATAGTACATTTTTCTTTTGTGTCTGGGCAAAATTTGCTTTCTCAAGAGACTGGATGGCTGAAAAGATAAGGTTCAAAGACTAGGTATTTCCTGCACATGAATTAATTTTAATTCCATTGAGCCATAATGTTTCATTAGAGAAACATGTAGTGCATATTAAGTGCACATGTGTATGTGTATATCTGTATACATAATGAAACTATTTAGATTCATTTTATAAATAATATTTAAAAATCTATCCTCAGATTCAGAAGAAATTATTTAAGCCTCAGATAGATTGCTCTATAAAAGTACAAACAGCTATGAAAACCTTAAAAATAAACTGAGCTTTCAATCAAAAGTTTAGACAATGATTAATTTTACTTTTAAAATGGTATCTTTTAACCGCTTTAAATATATATTCAGATGTGCTTTATTCTTCCAGAGAGTACTTTTCAATTAACTGAACATTATATTAAAGAATAAGGTGCTATGGGTTTGCCTATTAATTTTTATAATTTCCTCAAAGACACAGATCTGGCAGAAATTCTTAAATACAATGTGGAGATACAGTGGTATATACAAATAAGTCATTACTTGAGAGTCTGCAGAGTTAGAAAAGAATTGGTAGAGGTCTCAGGAAGCAAAATTTAAAATTAATCAACATATACATAATATTGGAGAAGGAAATGGCAACCAACTCCAGTACTCTTGCCTGGAGAATCCCACGGACAAAGGAGCCTGGTGGGCTACAGTCCATGGGGTCGCAAAGAGTTGGACATGACTGAGCAACTAACACANAATCAACATATACATAATATTGGAGAAGGAAATGGCAACCAACTCCAGTACTCTTGCCTGGAGAATCCCACGGACAAAGGAGCCTGGTGGGCTACAGTCCATGGGGTCGCAAAGAGTTGGACATGACTGAGCAACTAACACACACATACAAAATATATGGAAGTGAGTTAGAGAATGAAAACGGTTGCTGAAGAAACTAAAAGGGGCTCAGCATAACTAGAAAATTGAGTTCTTTATGAAGGAAGCAAAGGAGAGCATGATCAGCTTTATAGCAGAGATGAGATGGCCCGAGGAGACTATGTATAGAAATATATTACAGATCTTTATAAACTGTGAAACATTTTCCTCCATATATATTGATTGCCCCAAAGAGTAGTTATCCAAGTCATGATGAACCTTGACTTAGGTAAATCATTTCAAACTGGGCATGGTGATAATGATTCATAGATAGAGAGACACATAGCTGGGAACAAGTCTCAAATACCTGTTCAGGTTTCAAAAATGTCCTAGAGAAGCCTTCTCTCTGTTAAAGGGCAACTAATGAAACATATGTATTAAGCTCAAAGCAGGATTAAGGGTACTTTATTACAAGTTAGGAATTTGACTCCAGATAACAATAAATTGTCCAATGAGTTAAGATCACAATAAATTCTCCACTGAGTTATGCAAAGCATGTGAATTAAGTCTTTTCGCCTGGGCTAGAGGCAGGAAAAAAGAACCAACTAGACCAAGTTTGAATGCAGAGTGCAGTTGGAATGCAGAGTTCCAAAGAAGAGCAAGGCGAGATAAGAAAGCCTTCCTCAGAGATCAATGCAAAGAAACAGAGAAAAACAATAGAATGGGAAAGACTAGAGATCTCTTCAAGAAAATTAGAGNCTGAATGCTTCCTGCAGTGGTCCTGGGCTCAGAGCGCCATGGAGCAACTAAGCCCAAGGGCTACAACTACTGAGCCTGCGCTCTAGAGCCCATGCTCCGCAACAAAACAAGCTTCCGCAACGGGAAGCCTGAGCAACACAACTAGAGAGCGGCCCCCAGTCCCTGCAACCAGAGAGAAGCCTGCGCAGCCAGGGAGATCCAGCACAGTCAAAAATAAATACATAAATAAATCTTTTTTAAAAAAGGAAACATGTCAGTATGTCACAATATATGGAAAAGACCATGATTTTTATATGAGCAAAAGATTTTAATAGGCACTTCACCAAAGAATATATCTGAATGGCTAAGTACATGAAAAGACACTTAATATTATTCATCATTAGGGAAAAGCAACCTAAAGCCATAATGAGATACATACCCCAAAATGGCTGTGAAATCAAAACAATGGACTATGGAAAATGATGCAGCTATTTGGAAAACAGTTTGGCAGCTCCCCAAAAGTTAAATACAGAGTTACACATGTCTTCATTTCCCACTGCTGCTGTAACAAATGACCACAAATTCAGTAGCTTGAAACAACACACATGTATTGTCTTACACCTCTGGAGGTCAGGAGTCTTAAAGAGGCTGAAGCCCAGGTGCCAGCAGGGCTGGTTCCACCTGAAGGCTCCAGGGGAGACTCTGTTTCTTGCCTTCTACTCTTCTAGAGGCGCCGGCATCACTTCCAATCTGCTTCCGTGTTCAAGGCTGGCCCCCCTGATTCCCAACTCCCTCTTATGAGGACCCTTGTGACCACATTGAGCCCAAGCGGATGATCCGGGATAATCTCCTATCTCAAGATTCTTAACTTAAGCCCATCTGCAAAGCCTCTGGCCATACTAGGCCACATTTACAGTGAATGTGTGGGTACTGACGCTGAGACGCATCTAACAGGAAAGGTGAGATGGGTGTTCCAGAGGACGGGAGTGGGGGCTGGGAGGCACAAGACAGCTCAGGGTCAACTGCCAATGGATTTCCCACGGGAAACAACTTCCCTTCTTCCTGACTCTCACAGAGCACCTCAAGCTCTGACCCCAAATTTATCACAATGGCTTGAATCAGATGAAATAGCCCATGAATGATACCAAACAGTAAAACTGGAATACAACTTCAATGGATGAAATGATGACAGGTAACAATTTGGTCGAGGGGAAAATGGATATCCTCATTTTCTTTAAGGTTTTTAACCTTAAACATTTTTTTCTTAAAAGCTAATATGTGCATAACAGGAAACCAAAAAACAAAGTCATTCATATCACAGGCAGTTGACGGTTTGATGTATCCTTCTAGGTGTCATTTGTGTATTTTTGAAACTAAGCATCCATTTTTATGCAATTAAGATCACACAGTTATGTATCACGCTGTTCCACACATCATGAATATTTACCATTTCAAAGTCCCAAAGCTATGAATATTCTGATAACCAAGAATATACTATATCAACTCAATCTGGAAGGAAAAAAAAAGTAATCCTGCCTTTCTTGGTGACAAAAATTTCAGAAAACACAAAAATGGCAACAGGCCTCTAGATAAAGATACTAGCAGAGTTATGACTAAAATACTACATCCCCTTAACATTCAATTAAAAATGAGACATAAAGCAACAGAGTACAAAAAGAATAATGCCTCCAAGAGGATTATCTGCTCTAAATTATTAAAATGTTAGCAAAGAGGTATGTTTCCATTGAATTATGAACAATGAACTCCATAGCACAGCCAAGAGATGTGCACACATCATAAAGTGAAGTCGCTCAGTCGTGTCCGACTCTTTGCTACCCCATGGACTGTAGCCTACCAGGTTCCTCCAACCATGGGATTTTCCAGGCAAGAATACTGGAGTGGGTTGCCATTTGGTCATCATCAAAATATAAACATGAACACATCCACACACACCCCTCCCTTATACTTCCTTCTGCCCTCTGCCACTAACCTAATGAACAAGTCCTGACATACATTTCTCAGAGATGGTTTAAGAATTCCATGTCCAAGATGTTGGTTTTTTTTTTTAATCAATTACAACTAAGATAGTTGGGCTTCCAGGTGGCTTTAGTGGCAAAGAACCTGCCTGCCATAAGAGAGACATGAGATGCAAGTTCAATCCCTGGGCCGGGAAAATCCCCTGGAGGAGGGCATGACAACCCACTCTAGTATTCTTGCCTGGAGAATCCCATGGTCAGAGGAGCCTGGTGGGTTATAGTCCATAGGGTCGAAAATGGTCGGACACGCCTGAGGCAACGTAGCACTCAGGCACAACAAAGACATTTACAAACTGGTTAATTTACTAGCTCAACTTATCATACATTGTCACCTCAGGACTTCTAAAAAGCCAAGATGTTGAAAATAAAGAATGAGCCTTGTCCACAATAAACTAGGTACTTTACAAAAATGCACGTAAGACCTAAACTGTCTTCTAGACATGGAGATATTAGCAAAGAGCCCTTTCCCTCAGCATTCCCCTTACCCCTCCTCCAGCATTTCAGTGATGTACCGGACTACATCCAGCTCCAAGACACTCCCAGGAGTCACAGCCCTTCCTAACAACAAAAGGACATATCTTAAGGGGTTATTTTACTACCTCTACTTTTAATGCACTTTGGACATTGAAAAGAAAAGTGGGAAAGGGCTTCTCTGGTGGATTAGACAGTAAAGAATCTGCCTGCAATACAGGAGACCAAAGTTTAAACCCTAGGTTGGGAAGATCCCCTGGAGAAGGGAATGGAACCCACTCCAGTGTTCTTGCCTGGAGAATTCCACTGACAGAGGAGCCCGGCAGGCTACAGTCCATGGGGTTGCAAAGAATCAGCAACAGGCCTCTAGATAAAAATATTGGCAAGAGTTATGATTAAAATACATTTCCTTAATGTTGAACTTCGGGCATTAAGACTTGCTTATTCTTTAATACACAGCAATATCAAATAAAATGCACAGACAGAACAATGGCTAGACACTGAACTTGTCTAAAGGCTGATGGGCACCGAGAGCTTCTCTCTGCACTTCCTTGCCTGTCCCCCACTCCCACCCTCACCCACAGTGAACAGCCGGCTTAATCTCCAAGACTCGCTTAACAAGTCCACTCCCCAAACACAACCATTTCTGTGAATTAACCGAGCACATACTTAAAAGATGCTACTTTAATTCTCTACTTTCAAAATAGGCTGTGTACTTTTACACATCTAGAAAGGCTAGATGCTTCAAATAAAGATTTAAGTTTGCCCAGTATACATACACGTAGCCGCAATGAGTACACTGCATACAAAGGCTATCTAGTCCAAAGTGTCATCTAAATAGAACCACTCTAGGCAAGAACCACAGCCCTGCTCATCTCTAGCAACCCAGTGGACAAATCTAATCAAAGGTCCATCTAGTAAAGGCTATGGTTTTTCTAGTGGTGGACTGTGAAGAAGGCTGAGCACCAAAGAATTGATGCTTTTGAACTATAGTGTTGGAGAAGACTCTTGAGAGTCCCTTGGACTGCAAGGAGATCCAACCAGTCCATTCTGAAGGAGATCAACCCTGGGTGTTCTTTGGAAGGAATGATGCTAAAGCTGAAACTCCAGTACTTTGGCCACCTCATGCAAAGAGTTGACTCACTGGAAAAGACTCTGATGCTGGGAGGGATTGGGGGCAGGAGGAGAAGGGGACAACAGANCCCTGGGTGTTCTTTGGAAGGAATGATGCTAAAGCTGAAATTCCAGTACTTTGGCCACCTCATGCGAAGAGTTGACTCACTGGAAAAGACTCTGATGCTGGGAGGGATTGGGGGCAGGAGGAGAAGGGGACGACTGAGGATGAGATGGCTGGATGGCATCATGGACTCAATGAACGTGAGTCTGAGTGAACTCCGGGAGATGGTGATGGACAGGGAGGCATGCTGCAATTCATGGGATCGCAAAGAGTCGGACACGACTGAGCGACTGAACTGAACTGAACTGAATACCAGTTTTCTAGAACCTATCTTCAGGGAAGGAATGGAGAAGCAGATATCGAGAACGGACTTGTGGACCCAGTGGAGGAAGGAAAGAGTGGAACAAACAGAGGAAGAAGCATCGACATATCCACATTACCATGTGTAAATAAATAGATAGGAGGAGAGAAGTTACTGTATAGCACAGGGAGCCCAGCTTGATGTCCTCTGATGACCTAAAAGCGTGAGATGGGGGGACGGGAGGAAGGTTCAAGAGGTGGGGACATATATATGAGTGATTTGTGTTGTTGCATGGCAGAAACAAACATAACATTGCAAAGTAATTTTCCTCCAATTAAAAAATAAATTTAAAAAACACTATGTGGCTAAATTGGAAGCCTTGTGATCTTTTGATATCAGATGTCTGACATTTTCCTTCCTTTTATTGGAGGTTTCTTACTAATGAACTCTAAAGTGAATANAACATTGCAAAGTAATTTTCCTCCAATTAAAAAATAAATTTAAAAAACACTATGTGGCTAAATTGGAAGCCTTGTGATCTTTTGATATCAGATGTCTGACATTTTCCTTCCTTTTATTGGAGGTTTCTTACTAATGAACTCTAAAGTGAATACAGGATACTTCAATCCTTCACTCTCTTCATTTGGAAAGAAATAAACAAAAATAAATACTTTTCCATCATCACAGATTGCATAAAAAGTGATTTCATCTTCAAATCTGGAAACCTGCTACACTTCATAGTCAATAAAATATAGTGAGATGCTAGCTTAGCAAATATAGTCGTATGAATTATACTGTCTTCGTATTTGACTAATTGAATTTCGTAGACTCAAAGGATAGTTTACTTCTATCTTAAGAGTGATTCTAAGATGCTATTGTTTTTTAACTAAAAAATGACCAAAGAATCAGAAAAATCAATTGTCAGTTTTATCTCATATGCTACAGAGTGGGAAATATGCCAATTATTTTCTTATTGTTCTTATAGGGGAACCATAGAACATGCTGAAGAAATCACAAGCGGCATTAATAAAGATCTTGGTCAATGAGCAGCCTGACTTGTTCCAGTCATTGACAACACTGGGAGGGCAGACAGGCCTATACAGGATACAAGAGTCAGTGCTGGGGTAACCCCAGGATCTCTGCTGAAAGGTCTATCTAAAATACTTGCAAAAGGAGAAGCTGGATTAAGAGTTTTGTAATGTTCAAAATAGGGCAGTTATTTAATTGTGTGGTATATAAAAAAGAATAAAAGGGAAAAAAATCCACTATAGTCTAATTAACAGAAAGGAATTCCCTTAATTCCAGAGGCAATTCCCTCTGGTCTACAAAACTTAATTTGACAAGCAAGAATGCCTAGGTATAAAAGTTTGCAAAGAGCTGATGAAAGAATTAGGGGAGAAAATATGAACAAGGCAAGTCAATTTAATCTAATAAACTAATCAACAAACAAAAATTTCCATGTTATCATAAAAGTACACCTGCTCAAATATTACATATTCTATCAGACTCTAGTATTTTAATCATTATTGTAATATAGAAAATAGCAAATTTAATGTTTTGAGGGCTAAGTTACAGCCAGTTCATTTCTGATTTCATTGTCAGATGACTTAGTTCTCATTAACAAACTGTAGGAATTTTTTGTAAGGTAAAGCATTTTTAAAAGCCACTCAATTGGAAATATACAATTATTTATGTCAATTGTATATGAACTAGGATGAGATATGTTTTAAATTGGTAGTATGTATAACTGACAATGAATACTGACTAAATATAATGAATTAATAGTGAATATATAAAATTTCATGGTACATGTAAGTGAAATCATTGTTCCATACACCTTAAACTTCTGTAGTGCTGTATGACATATCTCAACAAAACTGGAAAAAATGAATACTGAATAATCTTAGCCCTTCTAAAAATATCAGGTCAACTGTCCCATTCATAAGAAAGGTTTATAGAATACTGAATATCTCCTTTTTACTTTATAACATAGAATAATATAAGTTTGAGAATGAATTTAACAATTAAAGATATCTTTTTATAATCTTCAATATGAGAAATAAAGTGTTTCACTGTCTGTATTCATAATATAAATGTCCAGATAAACCTAATATATATAGCTCATTAATACCAACAGAGGGATTTCAAAAACATCGTCTAATAACCTATCAAGATGTTTTATCTAGTAGAGTTTCAGTTGAAGAGATGTTTGTAAAACGAGTAACAACTTGAAATAGGAATTAGGCAGACCATTTATGGATGAAGACAGCTTTCGTTGAGATTTTAATGTAACCATTGCTATAAGCATTTAATATATAAAGTGTTTCATACTTAGAGTAAAATTCATAGCAGAAATTGAAAACTCATAAACTATTCAAGCAGCAGTATCAATAACATAAATTTCTCCCCCAGGTGGTGATATAATATTTAAATATAAAAAATGCAAATGGCTAGACTATATGTTCAGCTAGATAGTGAGCTTGTATTACAAACTTATAAATTTAAATGGGAAGACCTATTTTGCCCTTCTCCTTATAGTTTTCTTAGCTTAAGAGGACTAGCATTCCCTGGATATATTATTGTTATTATTAACAATCTCCAGGCACGCTGATTCAATAACTTCATTACATCTGTGCAACTTTCCGAAACATATTTTACAGAGTTGCCTTTACTTTCCTCTACCTAACTGTGGAAAACTTAGCCAAAAAAAGACAAGACTCTGCTAAAGAGATACTGAATTTAAATGCCCCAGCTACATAGTATTCACACAGGCTCTTCTTTTAAGAGGCCATTTACAACATTAAATGTTTTAAGTTCTGATATTTTCAGAACTTGTATAATTGATATTAAAAATATATATAATTAAGCAGAGAAATAAGACTGTGGGAAACACTTGTACAAACTATTCTTAAGAAAGTCTAAGAATGAAATAAGCTGCCACTAAAAAGAAAACTCAGCAGTGGCCACAGGGCTGGAAAAGGTCAGTTTTCATTCCAATTCCGAAGAAAGGCAACGCCAAAGAATGCTCAAACTACCGCACAATTGCACTCATCTCACATGCTAGGAAAGTAATGCTCAAAATTCTCCAAGCCAGGCTTCAGCAATACGTGAACCGTGAACTCCCTGATGTTCAAGCTGGTTTTAGAAAAGGCAGAAGAACCAGAGATCAAATTGCCAACATCCGCTGGATCAACGAAAAAGCAAGAGAGTTCCACAAAAACATCTATTTCTGCTTTCTTGACTATGCAAAAGCCTTTGACTGTGTGGATCACAATAAACTGTGGAAAATTCTGAAAGAGATGGGAATACCAGACCACCTNTTCACTCTCCTCTTTCACTTTCATCAAGAGGCTTTTTAGCTCCTCTTCACTTTCTGCCATAAGGGTGGTGTCATCTGCATATCTGAGGTGATTGATATTTCTCCCGGCAATCTTGATTCCAGCTTGTGTTTCTTCCAGTCAAGCGTTTCTCATGATGTACTCTGCATAGCAGTTAAATAAGCCGAGTGACAATATACAGCCTTGATGAACTCCTTTTCCTATTTGGAACTGTGATGCGTTTACACCATGTTTTATATAATAAAGTCCAGACACTTTATCATGGTACATGTGACCCTTTATACTCTGGCTCCACCTCTACCTTCCCTCTCATCTCTGCCACTTTGCATAATGTACCAAAGCTCTGAGCTAAGCATCACTAGCTACCTCAGAAGGCAAACTGAAACCCACATGAGCTCTGCGCTTGTTGACAGAGAGATGGCTTTGTCCAGGCGACGCCCTTCATGTCCTCTTCCTTGCTCTGCCTGGCATACTTCTGTTGAGCCTTCAAGTCTCTTCCTACCCTCAATGCACTTTTGAACCCTAAATTGAACTAGGAAAGTCTGGGATGTATAAATGCCATTCGCATATAAGAATGTGAGTATGTCATGGGATGACAGTCTTTCTTTTACCAAAGCAATTCCACATGCCTTGTAAACTGACTGAAAGCTAAGTGGCAAAACTTTACTTAGCATACATTAGCTATTGCAGTAGGGGGAATTCTTACAAAATAATAAAATCTAACTAAAAAGACAAAAAATGTTTTCTTATGATTTGTCTGATTGCGTATATCAAAAGTATATGCAAGATTTTCACAATACCAATAAAAGTATTCCAAGTTACCACCATTAATGTCAATGTCATGAATATTAAAATTCTTAGACTTAGGTGTCTATAAGAACAGAATTCTAAGATTCTGTGGTTATTTAAAAAGCCATCTTTTTCAAGGAAACAGTGGACATAAAGAGAACGTATTTCTCACTGTAGAGTTGAAGTAATAAAGGACTCTTTTGTAGACAAATTCTAGAACTTCTTAATTATACACAGGCTTATTATCTGTATCCCCAGTGTTATAAAGTACCAGAACTTCATTAGAAAAATTAAGATGGAAAAATGAAGGCAGCACTTTGTAAATTTCCACTGGAAATTAGCTGGGAGAGGCAGAGGAATACTGGATCAAAAGAGGGTAATCACGCTTAACCGTGCCCTAGAGCACCCGCATGTATAATACGATTTGCACAGTAACTACCTCTCCTATTACTGCTTGTTTGGAGTATTCTGTGTTAATGGGGTTAGCTAATTTAGTATTTTAACTTAAAAAGGCTCTACTGATTAATAAATGTTGCACACTGTGCTAGTAATTAAAATAAATGGAAGAGTTACAAATAAAAGTTGAATTGTTAAGAAAACATTATCTGAAAATGTATGATAATCCCTATTTATCATAATACAATAACAGTTCAGAAAGTATGCAAATTGTAAAAGTCTAAAGTGTTGCAAAACCACACAAGTCAAAAAAGTTTTGAGATGTGTTAAATTTCCTTATCATCAGTGTTAGTGATAAATAATATAGCCATATCTCATCTATGTATACACNAATACAATAACAGTTCAGAAAGTATGCAAATTGTAAAAGTCTAAAGTGTTGCAAAACCACACAAGTCAAAAAAGTTTTGAGATGTGTTAAATTTCCTTATCATCAGTGTTAGTGATAAATAATATAGCCATATCTCATCTATGTATACACCATGGTTTTTAAATGTCCTTTTAAAAAAACCTTTAGTTCACTACTGTTCACCTACTTTGAATAATAAAGGTAGCAAAATATGCCACCTGAAAATAGGCGACTTTGACCAAGGATTATTTTGAACTAAAACCTCTTAAAAACAATTGGTACAAGAAAAGCAAACTTACTTTCTCTTTTTCCTCTAAAACCAGGAGATAACATTCCCACATAAAAGATGCCTTTCCTAAACCAAGAGGAAAGAAACATTCCTATCACCAGACATGTGAGGTCATAGTATAGAGAATTCTGTACAAACAGACCTTGTTAAATAACTTTTATGTTCCTTTGGATTCCCCATATATTTTTGCTATTTTTTACAATCACTTCTCATTGCTCAACTCAATATGAAAAGACATAAGGTTTGCCACTTCTTTGGGTGTTCATTTTCTTTATGAAGGCTATTGTAAAACTTCTATTAAATAAATCTGTATGCTTTTCTCCTTTTAATTTGCTTTATGCCAATTAAATTCTTAGGCCCCATTGTAGGTCCTAAGTGGACAGAAGTAAAGTTTTGCCTCGTCTACAAAAATTATCAGAAAATTGATACCTTTTATTTTTCACTGGACTGTCTGTACTCAGGCTCTTATGAAAGGCTACATAAATTTAAAATATAATATTCTGGGAATTCCTTGGTGGTCCAATGGTTAGGAGTCTGAGCTTTCACTGTCAAGGGCCTGAGTTCAATCCTAGTCAGGGAACTCATATCTAACATGATGTGGCCAAAAATATAGATAGATAGATGAATAATTAAGTAGCTATTCCCTTCTCCAGGGGATCTTCCTGATCGAGGGATCGAACTCAGTTCTCCTGCAATGCAGGTAGATTCTTTATCATCTAAGCCATCAGGAAAGCCCAATATATATATCATCCTTACAATATGATTAAATCTTGAACTTCTCTTCATAGGAAAATTCAAGCCACAGTCATATCTTTCTTTAAGCCTCTAAGTGTCTGCAGAAGAAACTTGGATCCTTGGGGATCTAAGGATTTCCCTCAAATTTAGCTCAGGTTTGTAATTAATCTAAACACCAAAGTCTGATCTAGCAAGCTACCTCCTTGATTTGAAGGACGCTTGTATTAGTTTTGTATTTCTGCTGTAGGAAGTTACCATCACAGACTGAGTGGCTTTGAGAGTATAAATTTATCATCTGAAATCTCCGGAGGCCAGATGTCTGTGGTGGGTCTAACTAAAACTCAAGGCAAGGCATGGGAGCACTGCATCCTTTCTGGAGGCTCTAGGGGAGAGGCCATGTCTTCACCTTCCCCAGCTTTTAGAGGCCGCCAGCATCTCTTGGTGGTGGTCTCTTCCTCCATCTTCAAAGCTAGCAAAGATGAGTTATCCATCTCACATTGCCTCACTCTGATCTTTCTCGTAGTCAAATCTCTACTTTTGAGAACCCTTGTGATGACACTGGGCCCTCTGGATAATCCAGGATAATCTCTCCAACTTTAAATCCTGAATCACATCCACAGTCTCCTTTATCATAGGTAGTATATTCACAGGTTCCTGGGATTAGGATGTGGCCTCTGTGTGGGGTCAATATTCTGTCTACCAGAGCAGAGACTGGCACCAACTTCCACTGCAATGTCTTAACTCCACTCCATGTTGGATATAGTTGTAGTCTGCATAATTACAGTCTCCTGTATTAAGCCAGGATATTTACAATTAATAAAAGGTATTAACATACAGGACTTTCAGTTCAGTTCAGTCGTTCAGTCGTGTCCGACTCTTTGCGACCTCATGAACTGCAGCACGCCAGGCCTCCCTGTCCATCACCAACTCCCGGAGTCCACTCAGACTCACGTCCATTGAGTCAGTGATGCCATTTAGCCATCTCATCCTCTGTCATCCCCTTCTCCTCCTGCCTCCAATCCCTCCCAGCATCAGAGTCTTTTCCAATGAGTCAATTCTTCGCATGAGGTGGCCGAGGACCTTCGCACCACTCATAAGTCTTTAGTGAAGCTGGTATCAGCCTACATCACCTGCTTCATGATCACTCCATTCCACCTCTGCTGTCTTAGTGGGGAAACTAAATACTGTTCTGGTGTGTAGCCTTTCATTTCTTCCATCTCTTAATAATGACTTCTTTCCCTACTTAATCTAGGTAACTTGCATGGTCCCATTTTACATCTGAAAATAATCTTTTAAATGCTCTGTGAAAAACCCTAAGACAAATATGCATTGCTCTTTCCACTCTTTTTATTATTTAAAAAAATATTTATTTATGTACTATTTTTGGCTGCATTGGGTTTTGGTTGCAGCATGCATGATCTTTGGTGTGGCATGTGGGATCTTTCATGAGGCTTTCTAGTTGTGGTACACGGGCTCAGTAGTTTGATCCCTGACCAGGGATTGAACTGAACCCATGCCCCTTTCATTGGAAAGTGGATTCTTACCATTGGACCACCAGGCAAGTCCCTGCACTTTTTAAAAAGTAAATAAACAATTCTTTCTTATGCTTTTAAGTGGATTTGAACAGACTTAGTAAACCAAAGGAGGTAGGAAACCTCTTCATGAAAAACGGAAGAGGGCATGGATATAAAGATGAATGGTAACAGCCCAGTAGCTCTGGACAGAGAGTTTCTTAGAGAATGTGGTGGCAGATTAGCTAGAGAAATAAGTCCAGATCCGATCCTGAAGGGCTTTGAGTCTTTCAATAAAGAATTAAGATTTATCCTGGAGTTGATTAAAAAAAAAAGCCACAAAAAAGCATTTCAGGGAATAATAACTTGCTGAATTTTCCCTAGTGTGGTTGTGGAAGATGCACTGAATGGGCAGACCAGATGGGATTTATAGCATTTAAAAAAGAAATTACAAGTCCTAAATCAAATCAATAGTGAAAAGGAAAAGAGGGGCTGGATTTGAGAGATACATAAAAGGTAAAACAGATAGGATTTGGGAACCAATAGAATTCTGGAGAGGGGTAACAAGGTAACTCACAAGTCTCTACTTGGGTAGAGAGGTGGTGCTGCAATACACTCTCAAGAAGAAGCAGGCCAACGTGGGGTCTACTGAGTTTGGGACACCTGGAGGAGATGCAAACTAAGATGACAGTTGAAAACACAAATAAGGAAGGTAGGAGAAAGATTTTTGAGACTTAAGGGTGGAAACCATGGTCACATGGTTATACTTGAAGTCTCTTAAATGGAAGCAATCACTTAGAGAGATTATGTACAGAAAGGAGAAGGAAATAAAGAGAAAGAGTTGACTGTGGAATCCTGCCTTCACCTTAGTTCTACCTCTCACCAGAACTGCAGTATTATCCTAGTGGGTTTCCTTCCCTCCAGCATATTTCTTCTCAAATACATCTGTCTCACAGTCAATAAATTCATGTTATTTTCATAACATCCTCTTATTCAGAAGCCTTAAGTAGTTCTCTATTATCTAATGATAAACCCTCAAATCCTGGGCCCTAAAGCCTCCTAAAATTTTTCTTACTATGCCTCCCACATAAAAATGAGTTCCTGTCATGAATCAGCCATGTCGATGTATGGGCAAAAAAAAAAAAAAAACCCACAGTATTTTAAAGTAACTATCCTTTGATTAAAATAAATTAATTTTTTAAATGAGTTTCTGTCAAACTGGTCTTCTCATTTTTTCCCATACCATCAACCTACTTTTTATCTACTTTCTCATCTTTTCTCTGTCAAAATTTTAACCATTTCATTACAAAGAACCCATTCAGTTCCTTTTCTGTGAAGAACATCTTCCTAGATTATCAGAGGATGAGTAAATTCTACATTTAAAAAAATATCATGGCACTTACTGTCTTTAACATATGCTTGACTATTTTTAAGTGCTTACTTCTTTAGAACGTCATTAGGTTTTTCAGTTCAGTTTAAAGCTAGAAGCACAGAAGTTTCCTGAGAGTAGAGACTTGGTTTATTTAATTCAGTGGTATACTCCGAGAGCCCAGAACTATTCCTGATATGCAAACATTTGTTGGATCAATAAATACTCCTTTACATGTCTTATGTTATCTGAGTAATTATTTACTAATTCTTATTTAATTTCTTGGCTTCATAAAAATAGATACGTGAATAAGGAAAATCATAATCTTCTAGAAGGCATGAGAAAAGTTTGTTTAGTAATAAGAACAAATAAAGTTTTTAAATGACCTCCAAAAAAACCCCCTCCATACTCTATATGTACACTATGATTGTCCCACTTTCTATGTTTATTTTAAAGCATATATCAGAGAATGTGACCTTAATTGAAATTACAGTCTTTGTGGGTTTTATAAGATGAGATCATACTGGAGTTGGGAGGGCCCTTAATTCAGTAAGACTGGTGTCCTTACAAAAAGGAGAAATATGGACAGACACATACATAGGAAGAATATCTATGTGAAGAAGGTGGGAGAGATTGGGGTGCTGTTTCTACTGATACAAGCCAAGGATCACCAAAGATTACCAGCCATCACCAAAAGCTAAGGGAGAGACTAGGACAGAAGAAATCACCCCCGCTGAGAACTGGATCCAGGACTTTGGCCTCCAGAACTGTGATACAGTAAATTTCTGTTGTTTAAGCCATCTAGTTTATAGCAGTTTGTGATGGCAGCCCTAGCAAACTAGAAGCTTAGTGAGAAATCTTCTAAGATTGGTCAATGAAGAGCTCTGTTTGTGGTCCTCCTTAACTTCTGGTTCGTAGGGCAAGTAGACAAGATCCAGCTTATCAATGCAACCTTTGATTTCCTATCCATATAGTTTGATGTCTTAGGCACAAAACTATTAGGCTTGTAGTAGACACAAAGCATGATGATAATTATCTTCTATTAAGACTCTCATGAGAAATCTGTATGCAGGTCAGGAAGCAACAGTTAGAACTGGACATGGAACAACAGACTGGTTCCAAATAGGAAAAGGAGTACGTCAAGGCTGTATATTTCACCCTGCTTACTTAACTTATATGCAGAGTACATCATGAGAAACGCTGGGCTGGAAGAAGCACAAGCTGGAATCAAGATTGCCAGGAGAAATATCAATAACCTCAGATATGCAGATGACACCACCCTTATGGCAGAAAGTGAAGAGGAACTAAAAAAGCCTCTTGATGAAAGTGAAAGAGGAGAGTGAAAAAGTTGGCTTAAAGCTCAACATTCAGAAAATGAAGATCATGGCATCTGGTCCCATCACTNGGTCTGTGGGAGGAAGCCCAGACACGCAGGGGCAGGCCCCAACCAGCTACGCACGTCTCTGCTGGGTAGGAGTGTTCTAGGGAACACACATCTGTTAAGTTTTTGCCGGGCGCCAATTGAGACACTCCTTCCGGGTTTTGGCTGCACTCCCCAGCCTGGGGCCCTGGGAGCCTGCTGCTCTCAGTGCGGCGCTGGGTCTTTGTGGGAATGGACCCACGGAGAAGCCATCCATTATCCCTTCCTTTCCTTCTGTCAGAGCTCTCACTGCTGGAGCCTTTTCGGAGTGTGCAAGCCAGAAGTCTCGAAACCCTCCGCAAGGTCGCTTCAGGCCTAGGTCGAAAGGCAAATCCGGAGCAGAGCTGAGACCTGAATGGCGGCTGTGACCTCCCACAGCCATCCACAGCCTGCTCTTTTCTGGGCAGTAATCCTAGCAGCTACTCAAGTTTGGACCAAGCTGGAACAGGGCAGAGCATCCTCGCACTAGGCGCTCGGCCAGAGTGCACCTCTGAGCAGACCTGCGCTCTGATTTCTATCCTGACAATGGAGCCTGCCCCTTCACGGCTTCCAGACGCCCAGAGCTTGGTTGCCTAGTCTTCTCCCCAAGGAGGTTCGCTTCCACGGCTTCTCTGCCCTTGTTTTCAAGGCTGGGGCCAAACACATCTCCACAGCTCTGGCTCACAGGATCATTCCCCAGACCTGGGTCTGTGGGAGATAGCAGAGAAACTCAGGGGCAGGCCCCAACCAGCTACGCACGTCTCTGCTGCGTAGGAGAGTATAGGGAAACCACGTCTGTCAGTCCCTTGTCAGCGACCAATGTATCCTTATTCTCTGGGGTGTGTCAGTGTTCCCGACCCTGGGGCCGTGGGAGCCTGCTGCTCTCCGTGAGGCGCTGGGTCTGTGTGGGCAAGCACACACCGGAGAAGACATCCACTTGCCCTTGCCTTCCCTCTGACAGAGCTGTCATTGCTGGAGCCCTTGGCAGTGAGCAAGCCACTGGACCAAAACCCATCTCCAAAGAGGCCTGGGCCCTATGTCCAAAGGCAAACCCGGAGCAGAGCTAAAGCCTGTTAGGCGATCATATCCTCCCGTGGCCAGCCACAGCCTGCTCCTTTCTGGACAGTAAGCCTAGCATCTAGTCATGTCTGGACAAAGCTGGCTCAGGGCAGGGCAGCCTCCCACTCGGGGTTCAACCAGAGTGGGCCTCTGAGTAGACAGGCCGCTCTGGCTTTACCTCACATTTGGGACTGCCTCTTGAAGGCTTTCAGACTCACCCNTGCTCCTTTCTGGACAGTAAGCCTAGCATCTAGTCATGTCTGGACAAAGCTGGCTCAGGGCAGGGCAGCCTCCCACTCGGGGTTCAACCAGAGTGGGCCTCTGAGTAGACAGGCCGCTCTGGCTTTACCTCACATTTGGGACTGCCTCTTGAAGGCTTTCAGACTCACCCAGCTGGGCTGCCTAGACTTCCCCCGAAGGAGGCACGCTTCCCTGCCTGCTGTGCACTTGGATTCCAGGCTGGAGTCAAACGCAGCTCCTGGAGCTCTGGGCTCAGGGGCTGTGTCCTCGGTGCTGGGTCTGTGGGAGGAAGCCCAGACACACAGGGGCAGGCCTCAACCAGCTACGCACGTCTCTGCTGGGTAGGAGAATTCTAGGGAACACACATCTGTTAGGCCTTTGCCAGGGCCCTATTGAGACTCACCTTTCGGGTTTTGGCTGCACTCCCCAGCCTGGGGCCCTGGGAGCCTGGTGGTCTCCGTGCTGTGCTAGGTCTTTTTTGGCAAGTACCCGTCCTAAAGCCATCCATTATCACTTCCTTTCCCTCTAACAGAGCTCTCCCTGCTGGAGCCTTTTGGCAGTGTGCATGCCACCAGCCCCGATCCCCTCGGCAAGGTGGCTTAGGGCCTGGTTCCAAAGGCAAATCCGGAGCAGAGCTGAGACATGGATGGCGGCCGTGAACTCCCCCAGCCAGCCACAGCCTGCTCCTTTCTGGGCAGTAATCCTAGCAGCTACACAAGTTTGGACAAGGCTGGATCAGGGAAGAGCAACCTCTCACTAGGGGCTCGGGCAGAGTGCGCCTCTGAGCAGACCGACCGCTCTGGCTTCTGCCCTCACACTTGGGCTCGCCCCTTCAGCGCTTGCAGACGCACCCAGCTGGACTGCCTACTCTTCCCCCCAATGAGGCTCGCTTTCCACCCTGCTGGGCAATAGGATTCCATGCTGGGGCCAAACGCGGCTCCTGGAGCCAGGGCTGAGGGGCTGTTTCCTCTGACTTGGGTCTGGGAGCGGGAGCCCAGACATGCAAGGGCAGGCCCCAACCTGCTAAGCATGTCTCTGCAGGGTAGGAGAGTGCTAGGGAACCCAGGTCTGTTAGATCCTTGACGGTGGCCAATGGAGCTTACCTCCAGGGGGTGGCTGCCTTCCCCAGCCTAGGGGAGCCTGCTGCTCTCATTGAAGCACTGGGTCTGTGAGGTAAATCTCCCGATGGAGACGTCATCCATTTGCCCTTCCCTTCCCTCTGACAGAGCTCTCACTGCTGAAGCCCTTGTCAGTGTGCTAGCCACCGGCCCTGAACCTTTCCCCAAGGAGTCCTTGGGCCTAAGTCCAAAGGCAAATTCGGAGCAGAGCTGAGGCCTGGAAGGCAGCCGTGACCTCCCCCGGCCAGCCAGAGGCTGCTCCTTTCTGGGCAGTAAGCCTAGCAGCTAGGCAAGTCTGGGCAAGGCAGCTCAGGGCAGAGCAGCCTGGCACTCGGGGCTCAGCCACAATGGGCCTCTTATCAAACCGGCCGCTCTGGTGTCTGCCCTCACACTTCGGCCTGCCCCTTCAGGGCTTCTAGCTGATCTGCCTAGTTTTACACCCAAGGAGGTTTGCCTCCTTTCCTGCTGTGCACTAGGCTTCCTGGATGGGCTCAAACATGGCTCCTGGAGCTCTGTGTCACAGGNCGACCGAGGATGAGATGGCTGGATGGCATCACTGACTCGATGGACGTGAGTCTGAGTGAACCCTGGGAGTTGGTGATGGACAGGGAGGCCTGATGTGCTGCAATTCATGGGGTCGCAAAGAGTCAGACATGACTGAGTGACTGACTGAACTGATTGAAGACTCTCATGTGTTCTTGGCATACTTGCTATCTCATTCAATCTTCATTATAATGTTTAAGATAACATTTATCTCCCCATTTTACAGACAGGGAAATAGAGGCTCAGACTGGCTACATTACTTACCCAAGATTATATACTACTGTTGTGTAATGGAGTCAAGATTTGAGCTCATATAGATCTAGTCCCAAAGCCTATCTTTCCACTTTTACCACAGTGCAATTTCCATAATGATATGAAAATAAAACAGTTAAATATATCAAGTCCTCTGATATAATGCTACTTTTTGAATCCCTAAGACTGGAAATGGAAAGTTCCATTTTCCCAGTTTGGATAGAGGGTTCCCAGTTAAGGTCCTTGGATGACAAAGGTATCACTCTTACAGATGAAATTGGTAATGTGGCGGGGGGCAGGGGGAGAGGAATGATTCTCTACATTAAAAAAAAACCAAACTATGCATCTCTGTGATAAAAGTAGACTTTTGGCCTAATTTCTATCACAGAATTACTTTCTTAAAGACTTAAAACCTAAATTTCTAACATTTATTTTGCCTCACAAGATACAATTAAGTTATGCAGAATGTGAAAACCAAAATGGCTTCAAAAGAAGCTACAAAACAATAGTTTCAGTTCTCTGAAGTTGAAGTTTGCATGCTCAGTCATGTCTGACTCTTTGCAACCCCATGTACTGTAGCCCACTAGGCTCCTCCCTCCAAGTTCCTCTTGCTTAGAATTTTCCATGCAAGAATATTGAAGTTCTCTGAAAAAGTCGATTATTCATAGGCTGGTTGTTAAAACCCATTACTAAAGCTTTTTGCTAAAAATATGATAAATCGATAAGTAATTTCTTTAATATTCCCAACTCAGTTTGTCCCTGATTGGTTGGTTATCCTAAAAGCACTTTTCAATCTGGAAGTTTCAGCGTAAATGGTCGTTAGCAGCACTAGAGAGGTTGAAAATGTTTACAAGTATTCCACAGAAAGTACAAGCTGAGCACCTTTCTTCGGGATGGCATTGATATCCGTTCTTTCTAGGTTTATCAAGGAAAATACTAAGAAAGGACACTGCAATATGTTTGATATACATTGATTTCTGTAGAAATATCAGTATGGTTGGGTTTCCCAGGTGGCTCAGTGGTAAAGAATCTGCCTGTCAATGCAGGAGACGCAGGAGACATCGGTCTGATCCCTAGGTTTAGAAGATCCCCTGGGGAAGGAAATGGCAACCCACTCCAGTATTCTTGCCTGGGAAATCCCATGGACAGAGGAGCCTGGCAGGCTATGGTTTATGGGGTCACAAAGAGCCAAACGTGACTTAGCAACTAAAACAACAATATGTGTGGTCAGTTATTTGTTTGAGAAGTTAATGTTATTTCATAAACCTTGGCATCACTGAAAATAGAAAATAATTCTGAATAACATAACTAGATATTCATCGCTAAATTGCATATTTTGCTTGGCTGAGTCTGAGGAGCATTAATCTTCTATAATCTCTTTACTAAAAGAAATCTACCACCCCAAAATAATTGGGGGAAAAGTGTTTATTTTTTTTATTCATTATATGTTGGGTAATAATCAATTATTGAAAGAATCTGCTGAATGCTCTACAGCTAATATCTCACTTCAAGTAATCACTATAAAATGAAAAACTTTATGAAAATTACTTGAGATGTTTGCCAATTTTATCTTTCATATGAGTTTATTCAAAATTATTTAGTTTTCAAGAGTCTCTTCAGAAACGCATGATTAAAATAAAGCATATTATACATTCTTTCTGACTGATAAAACTATCCTAAATCCACTGTGCTGGATAAGAGGCAATTCTAGTTTCTTTATAAGTCAAAGCATACTTAGTAATATATTTTGGAATTGTTATTATATAAATTATTATATAACATGTAAAATGATTAGTACATATTATATAAATAAGTAACTGCAGTATGTATTATGTAGTTAACTTATGTAATTATTTATAATACATTATATTAAGTTATAATAATTAAAATAATTTAAATTACAATAATATAATAATTGCCTTTTACTATTTATTATATAATGGTAAATTATTATAAGATATTATAAATATAATTTCAAGATACTTTATAGAATAATAGATTTAAATTGTCTTTTTATAAATTCCCTATAACTACTGATGACAAATGCCTGAAGTGTGAGGAAGTACTTTGGAGAAAGATGTATGAATTGAGACACAAATCAATGATACTAATATAATAATTTAAAACTGCATATGCTCTTAGAATCACCCTTTATCTTTCTCAATCATCTTCCTCAATATAAGGAAACTAAACACTTACAATGCACCTGACTTATTAAAATGACAGTTTCATATCAATGTATCAAAATAAAATTTACTTCACTTTAACAAAAATGTTTTTGTTCTGTTGGATCTAATTTTAGAAGCATCAGAAATATGAATAGTTTCACTGGATAGTAAAGGAAATTATCTTCACAGATATATGGGAAGTGATCACTTATCCCCTTAAAATGCCATTCAATCTTTTCTTTTTTCCTCTGAGTAATGTATACATACTTGTGTAATTTATGTATGTGTATAAAATTAACATCATCATCAATACCAACCTTATCTAAAACACTTGTATATAAAAGAATGGATGTCTCTGAATAGGCCAGGGGTGGTTTCACCTTTTAACACAAATAAAATGTTAGCAAACAGAAAATATTTTTAAAAACTTAAGGGACCAAATATGGTACAGTTGCTTTTTTTAAGCTAAGAACTTACATGTTGTCATTCACATTTCGCGCCCATTCCTGCTTCTGGAGCTGTGCTCTGGCCTCAGTTAGCCCGTCGATGGGTTCTGCCACCCGCAGTGTCGGTTCCAGAGGCTTGTAGCGCTGTTCCAAAACTTCTGAGATGTCACGGAACGGTCCCTGACAAGACAGGAGGATGTAAATATTTTATGATTTATGATCAAGCCTACTGAATATCTAGAAAGAAAAGCAAGTAGCATTTACTAAATTATTCCTAAACAAGAACTTATTCTTGTCTGAATTAGAAAACACATGAGGGAAGAGCATCACATCCTCAAGAAATGTTCAGACAAGTTCAAGTGATTATATTAAAAATGTTTGAAATTAGGCGGATTTTCCCCTACTTACAAATTTTCATGCAAGAATTAGTTAACTTGCAGTTATAAAAGTTGCTTTGTTTTCTAATTTTAAACAGCCCATTTCTTATAATTTAAAAAGAATTCACTCCCTTTTTGAGTAAGCAAAAATACTAGGAAAGATTCTTGGGCACAGCTTTCAAACAGATAGAAAAGGATGGCAAGTTGTTTTTTTTTTTAATAAAGTTTTTAGGTGAATGTCAAATCTTACATTTGGTGGCCTCCCTCCAAATAAGGAAGGGCCATATTTTAAAGCATTTTAAGTGTTTTTATATAAAATTCTAAATTTTATTGCTTAATAATTGTTCTGTTGTATCTAATTTTAGAAGCATCAGAAATATGAATAATTTCACTGGATAATGAAGGAAATTATCTTCACAGATGCATGGAAAGTGGTCATGTACCCCTTTAAAATAATCTTAAATACTTTTATTTAGTCACAAATAAAATATTTGTGATTTATCACTTAATGGGACAAATATATAGCCAAGTCCTTAAGCTGCAATGGTATTAAGTGGTTTATAGCATATTGCACCTTTAAATTAGCAGTTACTTACAGTAGTTACTAGAAGCTACTGGTTGTCTAGTGAGTATCATATGAAATACACTACAAAACAGAAGCAGCTCAAGATTGTGCAATCAATTACATTTTGTTTTCGCTACCATTGTTGTGCAGAAGTGATATAAAATGGACAAAGATTTCTAATTATATTCCCTTATCCTTAAAGTTCTCTTCTTTAAATAGGTTATCACTAACAAGACACAGCTGGAGTTACTGCAAGCACTGAGTGAAGACTGTGGGGCTAATAAAAAGAAATGATTCACGCCTCATTTATGTTCACTTATGTTTTACATTAATAGAAACCAATAATAGGAACCAGTTACCATAAAAGTCATGGACCGTAAATAACACAAATGGCAAATAAGTATCATCTAGTACTTTTCACAGCTGGACAGGAGGATTGCTATATTTGAAAGTAGTTAATGGATTTTTATTGGAACTTTAGTTTTTAAAGATACAGTAACATGATGACAAGTTCACAGTTAAGAACTCAAATAAGGGTATTGTTTAGATTTTTAATCCTCCACTTAACAAATGTGTGATTTGAACAGTATTTGGTTGTGCTGTGATTTGAACTATATTTGGTTGTGATTTGAACAATATTTGGTTGTGCTCTCAGGGGCAAATTACTTCTCTAGACCCTTCCTCTTCAAATGTTGAGATGGAATAACTATCTAACAAAATTGTTCTTGAGATAATGCAAGACAATGTAAGTAACACTCAGCATTGTACTTAGAACATATTAATAATAAATACACTAAAACTGTAATCCTAGCTTTATTATTATTATTTTACTACTCCTAGTTTTCTTTTTATCATTCATTGATTTATTGTCTCTACAGAACACACTAGACATTCATCGTTTAAATCTCTGACTTCACTAGAAACCGTTTTAACACTTTTTCTCCCTCCTGCCATAAAAATAGAGTAATTTGCTTAAACACACACACACACACACACACACACACACACACACCTAAGAACAAGTGTTCTGGTTTCCTCTCACTCACCTAGTATGTCCCTCAGTGACAGCAGTTTGTATATCAGTAACACAGTAACCTGAAGAATGAACCTGAGGTTCATTCATTCAACTGCTCGTCCACTTAAAAGTGCTAATAAGCTATGGAAACTGTTCTATCCTTTCATCTCTGCATCCTAACGTGTGTACAACCGAAACTGGCAATTAAGAAATCACTATAGTGTTGAATTTTGCTTAACTTCATTAGTTTAAATGAATGCAACTTATCTTTAGTATTATATTCAAAAAAAATACGTAAGCTTCAAAGTCCCCAATAATTTGGAGTACTGAACTAGATAACCACCTTAAAAACATTTCTGACAGAAGTAATGCATTTTGTAAAGAGGTTTCCAGAACTTGCTGTTAGAACCTAAGCATACACAGACAACACTGACATCAGCCACTGTTCACAACGTTTTACCCTGCAGGCAGTCCTTTGCCATTGGCCAGCTTTAGGAGCTGAAGTCCAGCAGGAAAGTGCGTGGTGCACTGATTCACCAGCTCTTAGGTCGCTACTGTTTTCTCTTCTTTACTGAAAGGTTGTACTGAGCCAGGCTTTACCCATGACAGGCCAGCAACATGAACACCTTTATTGTGCTGTTCTTCAAACTTCTTCTGAGTCAGCATCTTCTCTCTGGCTTCATCATGGACAGAAGGATTTCATGGAAAAAAGCTAATTGCATAGGGGTCTTCTATTTTAGGTTGGTCAAACAAGCGAGCAGTGCACACCTTAACGCTGCCAACCACTTTACTTTTAAAAAGCTGAATATCTTTCTCATACAGTACTGCAGCCTCTGGGTTTACGGAACTTGCTGCATCAATCTTGTAGAAGACTCGCCTTGCGTACATCAATACTTGCCAAATGTGATTATGGTTCTGCCTCCATATTGCAAAAGCTCTCTTCACATCCAGTTCATTTGAGGTGGGATCCACTAGCGGGTGAAAGACGGGAATATCAAACACCAAACGTGGACAGTCACCATCTGGGAAGTTATCAGGGATGTAAACTGTAAACTTAAATACGCCACATTGATAAAGTCCATGCTGTATGAATATTACTCCAAACCACATTAATGCAGATCGATAAGATGGCTGCACATAGACACCTGGTAACTTCTGCTTCACAACCAAGGTGAATTCTGCAAGAAGGGAGTATTCCAGGTAGAAAGGTCCGTAGGAAGCATGCGTGCCATTTGTTGACTGTGTTGCTGGGGCAAAGCATTTTTGGGAATAGAGGGCAGCTGTTTCTTTGGAGCAATGCGTGGAGGACTGGTTTTCACATCCCCTGTTAATGTCTTCTCTTCACCATCAGACTATTTGCATACAGAGCTTGTAGACATGCTCCAGAAAGGGTTCATAACGTGTGCTCCAAACAAAGAAATTCAGTGGTCTGTGTCATCAAATTCTTCTGGCCTCAGAATTCACTTCACCTCGGTGTTTTCAATGCAATGCTCCCAGCGGCTGAGCGCCGTTGCAGTCCCACAGCATCTCTGGCCGCAGCGCCAGCCCAGCCCCTGCCTACTCTCCACCCCGCCTGGCCCTGTTCCTACTCCTAGTTTTGAGAGAAGTTTGAAAAAGATTTTGAACAATGGTAGCATCTAATATATAAGCAAAAAGCCAAGGCTATGACTTTGAAGGAACTGGTGTTCACAAGGGGTAAAGTCTTCTTGGTGGTCAAATCCTGCCTTCTGACCTTTGTTGATGTATCAATACAATGTATACCCACTTGTAGGCCTATTCCACTACTTGTTCTGGAACTTGCTCTTCCCAACAAGATTAGGAACTGAAAGGGGAGAATTTTTACTTAAGCAGCAAAATTTAAAATAAAAATAGACCCACTCTTCTTTTCTCATAATATAATATAATATAATCTTCAGGACCACAGTCCTTAATAATGTCCATCTTTCTATGTATTTCGGGGCCTGGTCCATACATTTGTATCTTAGACAATTAATACCTTGCCTTTGAGCTTAATAGAATATCTTCCTGGTTAGCAAACTCGACAGCTACTGCCAAGGGTCTCCTGTGCCAAGGCTTCCACTGAATTGTGTTTTTGTTGACAGGCTCTTTTAGACCTCAAGGGATCGCTTGTATGAATCATACCCGGAGTGAGATGGCACCCCAAATTTCAGACAAAACTTCAAACGTCAGCTCCTCTCATTGTATTCGTTTTCAAATACTAATTCCTAGAACGTGTAGACCATTCAGGACTCAACCTGAACCTGCGAGTCTTCTTGGACTCTTAGCTATAACTCTCCAATATTTGAGGATGTGAGTCCCATTATAAGTCAAATAAATTCTTCTGTATTTTTTAATAACCCACATTACTTACAGTCATCTAATATTTACAAACTTTTCTCAAAGCTTAAATAATAGTGGAAAAAAATTAACTTGTTATTATTGTCTCACACAGCTAAGAAATTCACCTCACAAGTACAGACAGACTGTCAGAGTGTAAATATTATTATTTGGACTGTAGCATATATAATCTCATATGTCCCCAGTCACGCATGTACATTTTTATTATAGGTAAGTACAGGAAATTGGTTTCTCATCTTGTGAAAACAGGACAGGAAATAAAGGTCGGGAGAGCAAGAAAGGAAGGAAGTAAGAAGAAGTCAAAGATGATAAGAGAGAAGGTGAGAAGAGAAGACAAATGAAGAAAATGAAAGGAAAATAAGAGAAAGAAGGAAAAGAATGTATGATGGGGGTAGGGTGGAGAATCAGGGGTAAGAAGGAAGGAGATGGGGAAAGGAAATTACTAGCAGGGGTAATTATTTTGTTGTATGTTAGATAAATGTATTCTATGATTATGTGCACATGTGTGTACACCTATATATGTATATATATGTACATACACATATATAAGATCAAATCTTCCATACAGATGTGTATTCCATTTATATATGAATGTACATCTTTATGTAAATGTATACATATATATCTTCATATATATACCACTGTGGTACAGTAAGAAATATTTGGTCCTTGTCCCGGGTTCTTGGCATAGAGCTCCTAAAATCTTTGCAATGTCCCAATGACAGGAGAATCTTTTGTTGCTCATGGCAAGATTACACCTAAGTTTATGCTAATAAGATGACTTAGGCTAGAGCCCTTAAGTCTCTCAGCCTCTGGATGAGACCGGTCACCAGAAAGACCAACTGATCAGAAGACGGGCACTTCTAGCCCCACCTGTGATCTCGAGGGAAGGGAGCACTATAGAGACTGAACGAGGAGAGATAGAGAGGAAAACAACCACCGTGGGAGTGACCTTGGTAGAGGATCTCCCCACCCTCCTCTCTTTCCACCCACTGCTGAGCTGTGATTCAGAATTACAGCCCCAGCTGACACCTTGACTGCAACTTCATGAGAGGTCTTCAGTCAGAGGCACTCACCCAAACTGTACCTGCAACGCTGACCCACAGAAACTGAGAAAAGAAATGGGTGTTGGTTGATGCCATCAGACTTTGGAGTAACTTGTTATACAGCAATAGATACACAGGGGCAAGTGTGTGTGCGAAGCTAGTCAGTAGCAGTTCTGGAAGCCTGGCTGCATGAACCAAAGTCAGTCCATTTCCGGGTGGATGCTTCCTGGAGGCAGTTGTCTAGTCCAGTTTAAATAGGGGTGGGGGCGGGGAACAGCAACAGAAGTGCTGTTCTCTGGGATTTTCAGGACAGTGACAATCATCAAAACTCACCCCACTCCACTCTTTAGCCCTAGAAAGTCATGGATTGATCCTGCTATATCTTAATCCATAGTAAAGACTTTTTTTTGTCTTTGCTTGAATTTCACATTTTTTGCCTCCCTCCCCTCAATTCTCCAAGTTATACTTTTTCAGTGATTCCCATCCAAATTAGGTTGATAATTGTATATGATTACACGAACCATCAGGCTTCCCCGGTGGCTCAGCAGTAAAGAATCCACCTGGAATGTAGAAGAGGCGGGAGACATGGATTTGATTCCTGGGTCAGGAACATCCCCTGGAGGAGGGCATGGCAACCCACTCCAGTGTTCTTGCTTGGAGAAACCCATGGACAGAGGAGTTTGGTGGGTTCCAGTCCATAGCGTTGCACAGAGCCGGCCACGACTGAAGCAACTTGGTACACACACATGTACAAGAACCACCAGATGAGAGACTGATAATATATAAGATTTTTCTAGCAACAACAAGTTATAACAAATGCCATTACCACAATATTGTTACATAAAAAAGATACATCCTAGCCCCAAATTCTATGTGTTATTTTCATAGTCAGAACAATAAAATTCAGTACCAAGGAAATATTTGAATATGTGTTTGGTATATATTTAAAACGCACTTCATTTTTATTATTGAAAATTAGATTTGGGAGGATTATCTGGCAGTCTGGTGGCTAGGACTCAGTGCTATCACTGCCAAGGGCCCAGGTTCAATCCTTGATCAGGGAATAAGATCCCACAAGCTGCACGTCATAGCCAAAAAAAAATTAGATTCCTATTTACAAAGTCAAAACAAAACACAATAACTTAAAAAAAAAAAAAGAATACAATCACTTGGACAATTCTGATGTAAGATTAATGCGTACCTGACAGCGTTTCCTGTCAATAGGGGGCAGAATTCCGGACCGAGGAAAGGACCGGGCGCTGGTGCAAGCGAGCCAGTCGCTAAGGCAGACGGAGTGCTCCCGCTTCACTTCAGGGCGTCGGTGTGTTAGAGGCTTCGCATTCTGCAGCCTCAGCTCCCATGGGTCAGGATCTTTTCTGAACGGTGAATTATATATTCCTGGAATCTAAAGCAGAACCACATCATTTGGCTTTATCTTTCATTTTCACGTAAAATAAAGGGAAGATAAAGTTGTCCCAGACAAATTTGACTATTTTAAACTAAATAAGAGGTGGACTTCAGATTCATCTAAGTGAAAGAAAGAAGTGTTAGTCGCTCAGTAGCTCAGTTGCTCAGTGTGGGACTCGTTGCGACCCCGCCATGCTTCTCTATCCATGGGATTCTCCAGGCAAGAACACTGGAGTGGATTGCCAGTCCATTTCCAGGGGATCTTCCTGACCTAGGGATCAAATCCAGGTCTCTTGCATTGCAGGCAGATTCATTACCCTCTGAACCACAGGGAAGTCCAATTTGTCTAAGGAGATTGCAAAAGACCCTTTGTCTCCAGGCCAACAGTTTTGGAACCATTCATAGTTGAAAACTAAATACACTGAGAAAAACTGAGCTATATTTTCTGCCACACATGACATATTTGACATAATTGTACCTGAGAAAAAAATAACAGAAGGACCTTAAGGCATTCATGTTGTTTTCTAACCATTAACTATGTATATGTATATTTAACCATCTCTAGAAGTCATAGATTCACACACAAACTCAAATATATAATGTTTGAACCAGTTTCAGGTACAAAGTATGAAATTAATAAATATTTGATTATTTGAATGATTATTCATTATACAACCTAACTAATGGTAGTCATTTTAAGTTCTTTAAAATAATAATCTAAATGGTATATATATAAAAATACATGTGCACGGACGTATGTGTGTGTGTATATATGTGTGTGTGTGTTTATGCATATAGTCATTCAAAATAACGTCCTATATTTTTCATTATTGGAATATAATTGCTTTATAATATTGTGTTAGTTTCTGCTGTACACAATGTGGATCAGCTGTATGTATGCATCTTTTATTTGATGAGTTGTATCCACGTGGTTCTATAATGTAACATTACCCTTGTTGTTTTATGATTGGCCTTGTCACACTCTGCATCAAAATAGTCAAGACTTATTTAATATAGTTCCTGTTATGCAATAGTGGTTCCATAGATGTACATGGAATATAAAGGTTAAATTCAAGTTTATAGTCCATTTTCTGAAAATTCAATGATGTTGGAATACACAAACCATATAGAACTACAGTTTTTACTCTTTTCATACATACAAATGCATATTCATGAAGAAACCTATATTTTAAAGGACAGAATGACTTGTTTGGTTGTTCTGTAGACATTCAATATAAAGAATGTATCCATTTAGCCTGTTTTTCCTAAAAATGTGCTTTTCTCTTATGCCACTATCAGATTCATAAATATTTCTAGTTGTTATATTTACCTCTTTAGAATAAGCAAGTCTATTATGATTAACTACAGTAGTTGCCTTTGAAGCGCTATCCTGGGGAATAGGATGTTTTTATATTTCATAAGATAAAATATATTTTATTTTATATTTCCAGTCTAACTCCTCAGTAAGTATTAACCTCTGTGTGTGTGTGTGTGTTCAGCTGTATCCACATGGACTATAGCCATGCTAGGCAAACCCACGGACTATGGAGTGGGTAGCCTTTCCCTTCTCGAGGGGATCTTCCCAACCCAGGGATTGAACCCAGGTCTCCCATATTGCAGGCAGATTCTTTACCAGCTGAGCCACAAGGGAAGCCTAAGAATACTGGAGTGGGTAGTCTATCCCTTTTCCAGGAGATCTTCCCAACCCAGGAACTGAACTGGGGTCTCCTGCATTGCAAGCGGATTCTTTACCAGCTGAGCTATCAGGGAAGACCTATTCATGAGATAAAATATACTAACTGAGCTATCAGTGAAGATCTATTTCATGAGATAAAATATATTTTATTTTATATTTCCAGGCTAACTCTTCAGTAAGTATTAACCTCTCCATGTGTGTATTCAGTTGTGTCCACATGGACTATAGCCATGCCAGGCAAACCCATGGACTATAGCCCACCAGGATCCTCNACACGTGTTCCCCATCCTGAACTCCCCTCCCTCCTCCCTCCCCATACCATCCCACTGGGTCATCTCAGTGCATCAGCTCCAAGCATCCAGTAAGACTGAACTTCTTAATACTGCCGCCATACATCTATAGCAATCTTTTCTTTAAGTGCTTGAAATAAAATTAAATAGTTAGATGCACAACCTTTGCCAACGTAAAATTTTAAAAACTAGATTCTGTTCATTTGCAGACATTAGAGATAGTATTTCTTCACAGATTAGCATAGAAATGGGGTAAACACTTAGAAGCATGTGTGTGTGGTTCACGAGATGTTAAGTCGCTATTCTCTCGTCATATGATCGGCTTTGTTTGCAGTCTCTATGACCTTCCACTTTTCCCTTTTCTTCTTCCCCAGTTTCTTACATCAGGCATTTCGTGCTGTGACCATAACCCTTTGCCTCTTAATGCACACGCAGTGAATAACAGACTATGAGAGCCAGGAATTCTGCCCACTGGGGAAGTCTGCCCTCGCCAGCATCTCTCAGGCAGTGCTCCGAGAAGGCTGCAGCCGAGCAGCGGTCCGCTTCTCACCAGGGGCTCATGAACTGCGGGGTCTGGGCTTTTATTCCTCACCCGAGTGTTCTTACAGAAGCCTCCATGGGGCCGGTGGTCAGCGTTCAAGCTCCAGCTCATGCAAACTATTTAGGACCTTTGGGGCCTGTCATAGTCTGTGTCGGGGTTGGAAAAGAACTTCCAGAGACGAGGCAGTGTGAGGGGAGAATGGAGCTTATCAGAGCCGGAGGTGGTGTTGAACAACGGCCAGTTCAAGGGAGAGCTGACCCCTTTTGCGAGCAAGTAGTCAATTTTTCTGGAAGAAAGTTTCTGCTGGAAGGAGGTATTAGGTGATTTGTTAGGATGCTATAGTGGGTAACAGGGTGAGTATCACGGCGTCAACAACTGGTTCGTCTAGATCATGAGGCTCATGGCAGCAGTTCGTATGGGGCTCAGTTAATCCCGGAGATTTTTGTCCTGTGACCTTGGCAGAAGGCTCCACACCTGTGACCTTCCTGCAGGGCTCCAGAGAACCTGCCCAAGCCTGACCTCTCAAATACCATTTCTACATAGTTATAGATTGCAGTGGAGAATACCCAGCCTTACGGTATGAGGGTGAGCTTATCACTAGTTCATGACGAAAAATAGTTATGTAAAGTCTGAGGAGACATGCATTTGATCTCTGTTCAGTCCCAGGAGAAAGCCAGACATAGTTCTTTTAAGAGCATAAGGTATGTGTGCAACAGGAGATGACTTTTCTCCAACATTAACGGATCTCTGCTAGTATGATCCTGTTTGAACTTGCCAGAGTCAAGTTCATTTCTCATAAACACAGTAGTTATGATGGGATTTCTGAGGCCCAAATACTACAGAAGCTTCACCAGCCTGAGCATGATACAGAGTATTTTCTTGTTCTCTGTGCGGTGAGCTACAGTCCTGTCCGACTCTCTGTGACCCCGTGGACTGTAGCCCGCCAGGCTCCTCTGTCCATGGGATTCTCCAGGCAGGAACACTGGAGTGGGTTGCCCTGCCCTCCTCCAGGGAGTCTTCCCAACCCAGGAACTGAACTTGTGTTTCTTAGGTCTCCTGTGCTGGCAGGCAGTTTCTCTACCACTGGAGCCAGGTGGGAAGGTCTCTGTTGTTCTACGCCTCATTCAAAATAGCAGATTAATGGGATATGTAGCCAATAGACCAGACTTAACAAGCTATATGCTGACTACAATATGAAAAAGACCCACATATATGATGTGCCATGCTTTAGTAATTGGAGGTGCAATGTGCAACATCTTAGCTTCCACTTTGGAGGGATAGGTAAAGACACTTCAGATCCTCATCAAGTATATGACAGTTAAAGCCAGTAAATGTAAGAGGGCATGTGTAAGGGTTTTGTGAGCAAGCTTAATAACAACTCTTAACTCCTCAGCTCCAGAATGGAAGCTACTAGAAAAACGGAAAAATTAGGTTCTTTGTTTCAACAAAAATGGCTGGTCCTGATAGATATTTTTCCAGGGATATAGTGACTTATTACCAGTAAGCAAGGTTTTTTTGTTAACTAAGCTCTGCTTCCTGTTTATTATGCAGAACCATGGTATAAAGTCTACTTTCGGTCCCTGAAGACTGGAAGTCAAGATTTATGTCACTAAAGAACATTTACCTTCAACTCTCACATTTAACAATTTGGAGCCTTCTGAATGAACTAGGCCCTCAGATTTACTTTAAATGGTATGAAGACGTTTTGTCCTTGATGAGTTATTATCATTTGGGTTCTAAAATCATTTGGAATCATTAAACATATGAAACTTCCTGTGAGAAATAACTAGCAATTACTCTTCTATTGAAAAGGAGAAATTGTGATGTAAACCTATTAAATCCTGTCTTTAAATTCAAGAACAAGGACCAGTGCTAGTGGTTGCCTNATTCATGGGGTCGCAAAGAGTCAGACACAACTGAATGACTGAACTGAACTGAACTGAACTGAAATGAGCGACTGAACTGAACTGAACTGAAGGCCTACCAAAGTCTTGACACTCAAAAAATGAATGCTAAATGCTTTTCGAGAAAAACAATGCACTGATCAGAAAGGCCCATGAAGTCTATTTTACTTTTACTTTCCCAAGCCACATAAATATCTTAGTAAAATTTGACTTTATTTCAAAATCTTACTGACTTCTTCTAAAGTTTTAGATTATATCCTTTCACTTTTCTTAACATTTTGGTTTCAATTTGCTTTTGAATACACTGTGATCTAGAACCAAATTATTCTGGACCTATTGAGTCACCTCTAACTCAATTTCTCCTATACTAAGGAAAAAGTTAATGTAAGTATATTTACCTATTTTAAAAACGATTTGAATTGACTCTTCTTTTAGAATTTTTCCCTATATAATTCATACAAGAAAGTATTGAAAACATTATAGGCATTGTATAAGCCATTTTTAATGCCATGTTAACATATTCTTACTATAGTACTAAATACAGAACAAGGTGGACACATAAGCAGATATTTTTAATGATGCTAATATAGGAAAATCTATACACACACATATTCAAAGTAGCTTTCAGTGGATAGTAACTTTTAAGTGGATGGTAATTTTAATATGATTTTTTGGGCGATTTTCTAAGATGAGACTATATATCAACTGTAATGAGAAATAACAATAAATATTATACTATTATATATGATATAATAGCANACAGAGACTGGTGGGAACCTGTCTCTTATACACATCTGATGGTAATTTTAATATGATTTTTTGGGTGATTTTCTAAGATGAGACTATATATCAACTGTAATGAGAAATAACAATAAATATTATACTATTATATATGATATAATAGCATACAAAGGCTAAATAGACTAAAAAGACTAGTTTGACATAAATCAGAATTAAATCTTCATAGTTTATGAAAGACATACGAGAGAATAGATTTCTGTTTTGTGATGATCTAGTTAACTGAAGTCTGTTAGTTTATCATTTCCATAATCTTACAGATTAAAATGGAAAAATGCATACAATGTAACTAGATTATAATTTATCATTTAAAAAAATCTATCTACCTGAATAACAGCAACCCACTGTTAACTTTACCCCATTAGAAATCTTTGATCTCCTTCACATTTGCATGCACATGTATACATAGGCTAGATGGGAAATGCAAATAGATCAGCAGACATGATAGCTTTCTTAAATTATATTTTGCAACCTATATGGAGACCTCCTCATGTGTATTCTCTTTGCAATTTCAATCATATATAGATGAAAAATATATTTTAATTGAATGGAAAATGTATCATTTAAAATCTTCAAGGTGTCAGTATTTTAGAAATTAATTTAATACATTTGCCTAACTTTTGTCAATGAAAATGGCCCACCCCCTATAGCAAGCAGATATCCTATTTATATTAATACAGTTATTCATTTAATTATTATTTTCTTTAAGTAAATAAAACAGCCTTAACTACTGTCTCGATGGCTATATTTCATTAATTTGCAAGCCACTTTGTGACTAAAGGTTTGTTGTGGATTTTTTAAAAAATTATTACTATAATCACAGTAATAAGTAAAAAGTTAATCCTCAGGGACTATGACATATTTTTCCGTTTTCACATTTTTCACAACTTAGAAGGGCTACTGCCAAGCTTGCTTTGGGGACTTCATTTTCAGCTATAATTTTCTAGAGTGACCAACACTATGGGGAAATCTGTGCTAACTGTTAAAAAAAAAAAAAAAAAAGAAGCCTACAACTGAGTTATTTGCAGTACTGTCATGCTAACATTCAACTCAATAAGACCCAAGAAATCTCAGGAGAGGACGCTGCTAATAGCTTCTTACTGACCAGGCCTGGCTGCTGACTGGTGGCCCACTGGTGAATACGGCAAATGAGGTGTGAAAGCACTGATTTTTTTTTTTTTAAGGCTATGATTCTGACTCTTCAGAAGGAAAGGAAAAAAAGGCAATGAGTTATATAATAGATATATATTTTTCTTGAATTTCCCCCTTCAGACCCTCCATCATGGGAACTTAAGCATGACCTGGAATATTAATTATGTCAGGTTGAACAACGAGCAAATGTACCATTTGTTACCCAGTCACCCTTAGCATTACATTAATATTTTGAACCATTCCATATTTTTAACAATCTATCAGTTGGCTCTCCTCAGTTTTTATCCTCACACCAAAGTATTCTAAGGGAAAGTACTTTAAAAATGCAATTGATTTGAAAGCAAATGGATATAGTTGTTATATTTGGCACATCTACTGCTGTATTTCATGAAGAATGTTTTTATGGTCATTTTCCACTCATACGCTGACCTTTATTTTGTAATTGCCTAGAGGAAGCCATAGTCTAATTTTTTTCTCTTCTTGTTAATGAGGTTTACTTTTAAAACAAGTTTCTGAAAAATAAAAAGAATTTTAAACTGGACCACATACACCTATAATTCCCATAGCACAGATACTAGTTATTCAATTTCAGATTTTATCAGATGAGAAACTGATTTCTCATGACTTCAAAAGTGAGTGAAATCACTCAGTCGTGTCCGACTCTTTGCAACCCCATGAACTATTGCCTGCCAGCCTCCTCCATCCATGGAATTTTCCAGGCAAGAATATTGGAGTGGGTTGCCATTTCCATCAAAGTAACTGCTTATTCCAGGAATGAAGTACTCTACAGGGTAGGTGGGAGTATTTAACTTCTACTTCTGCAAATGATAATTACATAGCAAACAGGAGCCACTGATTGCCACAAAGAGAAACAAAATTTAAAAGTATTTTTTCGTATATACAATACTATATATAAAATAGGCAAATAATAAGGAGCTATAGCACAGTATACTCAATTTCTTTTAAAAAAATTTATTGAAGTATAGTTATATACAATGCTGTGTTAGTTTCAAATATACAGTAAAGTGGTTCAGTTATACATACATATGTACCTTCATACCTATGTATATTCTTTTTCAGATTCTTTTCCCTTATTGGTTATTGTAAAATACTGAATGTAGTTCTCCTCAATATTTTGTAATAACCTATAATGGAGAAGTATCTGAAAAAGAATATATATAACCAAATCACTTTGCTGTACACTTGATACTAACAAAACATTGTAAATTTTATTAAACTTCAATTTAAAAAAAGATCTTAAAAGAGTATTTTCTTGCCCCATTAGTTAGATTCTGTGAATACCATGAGAGATGAACTGTTCTAAATGGAGGACTGTCTAAAATTTGTGTGGGTTCTAAGTTTCTATAAAATATGATTTTAAAAAATAACGCTAGGCAAGTACACAGAAGAGTAGTAAAGGTCTCTAATAACTGGAAAAGTGGAAGTGGGCCAGGGAACTGTGAATGAAATATCTGCCGAGGTAGGGACTACTGAATCAACACTGACCAATGCACTTCATCATAATTATCGGGACATACTAGTGCCAGGGGATTTATAAACTCCCACTCAGCAAACAATTGCTCTGCCATTAAGAGATAGTCAAGAGTGTTAACACTGTCACAGGCCAGCATTTAGTAAAATATTCTACATTCAATTACTCTTGCTGAGAACGAAAAGGAAACATGGTCATTTCTCAGATACAGACAATAGCCATGTTAACCCTCAATACAGCACTGCAGAAGGAATAACAATTTCATGGAAACATTATGGATTCACAGAGAATATATCTGGAATAGTTCTTATCTATCCAGGTCAATAGTTTTTTTAAAAAATTATTGCTGATTACAAATGCTTTTTCTCATCTTTCACTCTATGAAGAAATAAAATGTTTAAATGTCTTCAGTCAAAAGAAAGAGGGATCATGCCATGTTAAATGCAAATTCCAGGTATAGCTGGCTTTATTAGTTGACAAATGGTTTTTACGAATCATTAGGATATCCTAGTCATTATTATCATATGTTAAAATATTTGCATGAAATGTTGATTTAAATGAAGAAATTTTAATAAGAAAACATTCTCTATATATTAATTCAGTTCAATAAATATTGAGTATCTACTAACTTTAGAAACACTTTGCTGGATCTCAGGTGGGTACAGAGATAAATAAAAAGTGATCACTCCCATCAAGCTGTTCTTGGGCGGAGGAGGTAGGAGGGATTAGGAAAACAATTTTGTTACTTATAACAACATAACCAGCCTGTGGTAAGTATCCTCTAATAACTTGCATAAGAAGTATACACCAAAGGTTATGGTAAAGGTATGTATCATTTAGAAAACCCTGTGAAAAGAGGATCTGAATTTGTTTTAAAGATGAGTAGAATTTTCACAATAATAAAAGGAAAAGAAAGTAGTCCAGGCTGAGGGAATGGTAAAAATAAAGACATGGAAAAAACATAGGGCACATGTTCAATGAACATTACTTTGGCCAATTTATGCAGGAAGCCATAGTCAGAAACGAGCCCATGAAGATAAATCAGAACCAAATTCTAGAAGGCTGCAAGATTGCACTTAATTCTACACAGAACTGGAATCTCTTGATTTTTGCTTCTCCTTTAGAAAACAGCCTCAGGGGGAAGTATGAAGCAGGACCTACTGGCACACAATGCCTACAGAAACAGACCCAGTGGGAACAGAGGCAAAAAAACACGGTTTAAAGAGACAGAGCAAGCATCAAAACCAGACTCTAACATTGCAAGGATATTGGAATTTTCAGACCAGGAATTTCAAACAGTTGTGATTAATAAGTGAAGGTATTGAACACACAGTAGGCAGCATGCAGGAACAGATGGGCAATGCTGGCAGAGATAGGGAAATTCTAAGTAGGAATCAAAAAGAAATGCCAGTGAGCAAAAACATTATAAGAGAGATAAAGAATGCCTTGATGGATTTATTTGCAGACTAGGCAAGGCTGAGGAGAGATTTCTGATGTAGAGCATATTTTCAGGAGAAGCTTCAGAAAGTAAAAGAAGAAAAAAGGAAGGAAAGAAAGGAACAGAAGAATTATCTGAAGAAACAATGACTGAGGATTTCCCCCATATTAATTTCAGATACCAAATCACATATCCAAGAAGCTCGGAGAACACTAAGCAGGATAAATGCCAAACAAAACGAACAAAAAAAGCCTCAAAACCCTACACCTCGGTGGGTGTATCATACTCACATTTCAATAAAATCAAAGATAAAAAACCTTATAAAAGGCAGAGCAGATAAACTTCTCACTTAACAGAGGAGCAAAGATAAGAATTACATCCAGTTTTTCCTCAGAAACCACACTTAGCAAGATGAGAGTGGAGTACAATATGCAACACAGAGTGGACCCTCATTATGGAGTTTGGGTGATAATGATGTGACACCACCCTTATGGCAGAAAGTGAAGAGGAACTAAAGCGCCTCATGACAGTGAAAGAGGAGAGTGAAAAAGTTGGCTTAAAGCTCAGCATTCAAAAAATGAAGATCATGGCATCCGGTCCCATCACTTCATGGCAAATAGATGAGGAAACGAAGCAGTGAGAGACTTTACTCTCTTGGGCTCCAGAATCACTGCAGGTGGTGACTGCAGCCATGATATTAAAAGATGCTTGCTCCTTGGAAGAAAAGCTATGATCAACCTAGACAGCATATTAAAAAGCAGAGACGTTACTTTACCAACAAAGGTCCATCTAGTCAAAGCTATGGTTTTTCCAGTGGTCATATATGGATGTGAGAGTTGGACTATAAACAAAGCTGAGTGCCGAAGAATTGATGCTTTTCAAGTGTGTTGTTGGAGAAGACTCTTGAGAGTCCCTTGGATTGCAAGGATATCCAACCAATCCATCCTAAAGGAAATCAGTCCTGAATATTCATTGGAAGGACTGATGCTGAAGCTGAAACTCCACTACTTTAGCCACCTGATGTGAAGAACTGACTCACTGGAAAAGACCCTGATGCTGGGAGAGGTTGAAGGCCGGAGGAGAAGGGGATGACAGAGGATGAGATGGTTGGATGGCATCACCAACTCGATGGACATGAGTCTGAGTAGGCTCTGGGGGTTGGTGATGGACAGGGAGGCCTGGAGTGCTGCAGTCGGACACGACTGAGTGACTGAACTGAACTGATGTGGGAGGGGGTAGAGAGTACAGTCATCCCTTGGTGTCCTTAGAGGATTGGTTCCAAGATCTGCCTCCCCAATCCTGCAGATATCAAAGTGCAAGAATGCTCTGATCTATTATATAAAATGATGGAGTATTTGCATATAAACTGCACACATACACACTCATATGTCAAATCATCTCTACAGTACTTACAATGCCTAACACAGTGTAGATGCTATGTAAACAGCTGCCTGTGCACAAAACGCAGGTTTTGCTTTTTATGAACTTTCAGGCATTTTGAGTACTTGAATCCATAGTTGGTTGAATCTACAGATACGGAATCTGAGGATATGGAGGACTGATTTTATATGGCAACTTCTGGCTCAAATTTGCTATGAACCTAACATTGCTCAAAAAAACCACAAACGCCTATTTTTTTAAAGTTGAATATGTGCTTCACATATAATACAACAATCCCATTCCTGGGAATCCACACAAGGGATATGAAAATATATGTCCACACAAAGACTTGCATGCAAATGTTTATAGTAGCATCATTCATAGATGCCAAAAACTGGATGTAATCCAAATATTTATCAATAGGTTAATAAATTAACAGAATGTAGTTATCCATTCAATAATAGAAAGAAATGAAATACCAATGTATGCTGTCACATGGAAGAATCTCAAAAACATTATAAAAAATAAAGGAAGTTAGATAAAATACCACATATTGTATATTGTGTTTGTATAAAACACTCAGAAAAGGCAAAAGTAGGTAAAGAAATGTGTAGAGCCATGAGGAACATGAAAATCCTTCTGCTTGATTTTGCTGCAAACCTAAAACTGCCCTAAAACAAAGCCTATTAGGAAAAAAAAAAAAGGTAAATGGCATCATCAGCTCTCAATATCTTAAGCCAAAAACCTGAGAATCATCCTTGATGATGAGTGATCTTCCCTCAGTGCTTATCGCCACTCCACCAACAAATTCTATTAATTCTTCTTTCAAAATATATATCCAATCTGTAAACTTCTATTAACATCTGTGGCCACCACCCTTAACTAACTTCAAACTTATATTTAGTCTCCCTCCATCTGCTCTGTTTTGAACCCATGTTACCCTCTATAGGGAAACCAGAGTAAAATTACAAATTTAGAAATTGCTTTTGTCTCTAAAATGCTATATATGGCTTTTCAACGCACCTAAGAAAAACTAACAAATTCTTAACAAAGTCCTTTTTTCGGTTCCAACCTCATTTCAGCCACTCTTTCCATCCCTCACCACATGCCATCCACACTGGCTTGCTTTTATTTCCTCAAAGCACACCAGGCTCTTCCATGACTCAAATTCATCAAAAATGTTTTTCTTCTTACCTGCTTACTTGCCTGGCCAAACTATACTCATCCTTAAAAATTCACATTAAATATTACTCCTTTGGAAAGACTTGTGCTTTTACACATATTGTCCTACTATATCCTTTCTCTCAAAGTTCCCTGTTCATTTTCTTCATGGCACTTATCACTTTTAATTTTACACATGTATGCCTCTTTGTTCTTGAATGTCTGCCTCCCCGCCTATTAGAATTCAAGCTCCATAAAGAACAACATCCACTTTCTTGGCATTTGTATACTTAAGTTTGTAGTTCTCAGTTATGGCTAAATGTCAAATTCATTTGGGGAGTTCAAAAAATACTAATGTTCAAGCCCCACCCTGTTGCTGCTGCTGCTAAGTTGCTTCAGTCGTGTCCGACTCTGTGCGGCCCCATAGACGGCAGCCCATCAGGCTCCACCATCCCTAGGAGTCTCCAGGCAAGAACACTGGAGTGGGTTGCCGTTTCCTTCTCCAATCCAGGAAAGTGAAAAGTGAAAGTGAAGTTGCTCAGTCGTGTCCAACTCTTATTGACCCCATGGACTGCAGCCCACCAGGCTCCTCCGTCCATGGGATTTGCCAGGCAAGAGTTCTGGAGTGGGGTGCCATTGCCTTCTCCAAAGCCCCACCCTAGACCAATTCAATTGGCATCTTTGAACCATGTGTCCAGGTATTCGTTTAGTTTAGTTTTTAAAGAAGAGTTGAGAACTCTGACTCATTACCTTTCTCAATACCTGGCCCAGAGCAGACCATCACGCCATGTTAATCTGTGAAGAAGGTGAAGCTTGCTTACCCCGAGGGAAGAACAGAGACTGGTGGGAACAGAAGAGAGACATGGACAGGGAGCATTTTATGGAAACAGAGGCAAAACATATGGGTAACAGGTTAATCAAGAAGAATATAAGGGAGTGTAGAGTTGCGGGAAAATCTTGCCTTTGGAACCCGGGCAGAGAATTAGCAAGAAGAGCAGTTACGTGGGAATATTCACCTCTGTTTGGCAGACATCAGGACTGAGCTTCCCACAAAGCATTCAGTTTGAAAGGTCTAATGTGTTGTCGTCTCAGTAGGTCTGGAACTTAAGAGGGAGGTCACAGCCAGCAACCAGAGTGTTTCCTGAATGAAAAATGGCTGGAGGTGTGAAAATGGATGGAGTCACTGAGGGAGAGCAGAGAGACTGAGAGAATTTTTTTTCCAAGGAAGAAGTCTTAGTGTGTATTTATAAGAAGTAAAAGGGAGAAGAGAAGCTCATGAAGTGCAGGGCACTGGAGAGCGTATGGCGGGGGTGGAGGGCTTGGGCATGACGTGAGGGAGAAGATGGCTTCGTGGAGGAGGTCACTAGGGTCAGATGCCAGGGAGGGTGGAACGGCCTAAGGACAGACACCGCACGCCTGGAGTGGTAACTGGAAGGTGACAGCTGACCTCTGCAGAAGCAGATCCTGTTCTTGTGGCAGAAACATCGTGACTCATTGAATGTGAGGAGGAAAAAAGAAGAGGAGGCTGGTTTGAGGTTTCCAAAATACAGCATTATCATGATGACTCAGAAAGCCTTGGGATCGAAAGAATATCTTCCTCCTCCCCAGTCAGGATTCTCCTTTAACTGTACTGCATTATCAAAAGATTTTCTGAGAAGGATTTCCTGTAAAAGATTTCCTGGGACATCTTGCCCATTATACGATTCCTTTCTCTCTTTATCACTGGATGTTACTGGTCCCTGCAAAAACTGATGAAAGTTCCTTGTTTTCTTCCTTAGGCATTTCTCTAGACCTGTTCCTTCCCCCAATCTGTAGCAAGCCACACCCACCATGCCCCCCAGCACCCCTATGATCCCCAGTTTGGCTTCCTTAACCTTTACTACCTTGGCAGGTTCTCCAGATTTGGCTTCGATTCCTCTCTTTCAATTTCAGTCACAGCTTCAATAGTTTATAAAACAAATACAAAATAATGAAATTACCGTTAACATGGACAGAAGGCCATCCTGGAAAGAGA
>SJYV01043237.1:96896-108837 GCA_006410875.1 Neotragus pygmaeus | reverse complement strand
TGCCCAGTGTCGAGCACGATCTTGAAAGAAAAGATGGGATTTGTTTGGTGTGTAAAGTAGGGAGAAGTCATTCCCAGAAAACAATAACACAAACACAACATTCAAAGGAAGAGAATCTTAAATAACTTTTATATTAAAAAACTATAAATAGTCCCATATAATAACAGAATAAACAAGATACACAGGAATTACTGGAAAAAAGTGAGAAGAAATTATCAAAGAGTAGGAGGAAAAGCTGACCGTATCGTCACCAAGGCCAGAGGAGGCCACAAGATCACTGGAGTGATGGGCAGCGTGCAGACCTCTGAGAGGTCCTGTGGATTTACAGCTTAGAGATTCCTGGGTGACTAGATCAAGAGTTATTCTCAGTAGAGCAGTGAAAGTGGACACCCCATTCACAGTGATCTGGAAACTCCCTACTGTGACTCCGCTGACACACAATTGCCACACATTCTGAACTGGCTTGTTACACACAGGAATGAAACCTGAATCCCCTAAGGAAAATAGAGGAAACATAGCGAATGATGTATTTATGATCACCATCCCTCTAGAAACCTTTAGTTACACACCTTTTTTACTCTCTTTGGAAACCCCATGTTTTCTCTTGCTTGGTTCTTCAACAGAGGATTTGGTTTGAAGATGATTCCATAGTTTGGGGTTAAAAGGTGACTTCCAAGAAATTAGTAGCTAAAAGAAAAATGCTTGGCATTATAGAAACGGGCAAGTAAATGAAAATTTTCTTTCGTTAAAGAAAATGTACCAATGGAATGGAGCATTTGTCAAGCATCATTTCCAGGGTTCTATGGGACTCCGCAAAAAAACTGATATCCCATGAGTCGTCGAAGAAGGATCATTTCTTAAGGAAACAAGAGAAATTAATTTTAAACTTTATCAAAGTCTTATCAAAATTTTTAATTTTATCCATGCTTCTTGGCCATAGAACACTATGTTGCCTTAATCTGGTTGGCTACAATCTTGTGTCCAGATCCTAAAAGACACCTCATTTTCAGACCACTATGTTCTCACACAGTTTTGTTTTGAAGACCTGTGGCTTCTTGGATGGAAATTATTAACAAGTACCTACCAGATATCAGTTACACCTGCCACTTTGTGACAACTGAGCTGGGTGATAATGATTTTTGTACTTTTCTGTATGTTTCCAAGAAATAAAAATTTTATTTTAGCTTTTTTAAGTTATCTTTTTGCTTTCCTATTTTTGCTCTGGTCTCCTCAATGGTAAGGAGCCTAGAAGATTCCATCCCATATGCTTCATGACATTATTATCTTTTATTACTACTAAAACTATAAGTCCCTCTGGAGGTAGTATAATTTGATAACATAATTTTTTCAAAAAAAGTTGGCCAATTAATATTTTGATCAAGAAACTGATCTATTCTAAAACAACAGTCTGGTCTCTGTTTTGGGTGATGTACTACTGGCTTATTTTACAAGTTTGTATACATTTTGGGTTTTTTTTTCTTCAAAATTTGAGGAAATAGTACTACCCTTATACTTTTTAATCCATAATTCACTTCCACTCTATAATATCACTGTACCAGCTGAAATAAAAAATAGGCACAGCAACTTAAATTTCTCCACAATAGGATATGGTCAGATCAAGCAACTATTTGTCTATTTGTTTTTTGGTGAAACTGAGTTTGCCAAAGAGTTTTCTGCTAAATTAATCACAGCTCTCCTTTACATTTCTGGTATATCCATCCTCAACTACCCTGTTACTCTTCCTCATTCCCTTGCCTAGAATCTTTTCAACCTTGCCATGTGGAACCCATCTCCTGTCTGTGCTAACCCACTTGGCTATGGCCTCAAACTTTTCAATAAATATATTTTCTACCTTTTTAAAAAATTATAACTGAAGCTGCCTTCTTGTCTAGAGCACCACTTCCCTTGCAGCCCTCCTGAGCAAAACATTCAGATGCAGTACTCCCCTGGATCGCAGTGACCAGGGATAGATTTGCATTATCTCAGTGCCGCAATGTCACTTTCAAATCATGCTGCATCTACCTTCTTGCAGTCTGAATATCTCTTCTTTTGTCCTTCCTTGTGGTTATTATATACAGACTCACTGGGCATTCCTCCATATTCATGATAGCCTTTGGCAAGTCATTCAGGCTTCCCTTCTACTTTGCGTTCTGGCAAAATTTTAAGTGATTTCCATGTATAGACAGGCAACCATTCCAACAGTTATCTTCACAGTTTCTTGACTCCACCTTCACTGACCTTCAACAGTGATACAACGTTAGCCATGCCTTACATATCCTCATCATCCAAGTCTGCTTTGTGTTAATAATTCAATAAGCTTAGACACAAACATCTCATCCTTTTAACTTTCTAGTCTACTAGATCCCACATTCTTAGTTAACCATAATAAGATTGATTCCCGAAAGATCTCAAGTGGAGTGATCTCTCAAGTGTTTCCTAATCTATTACCTCTTTTTGTCCTCACTTTTTCCCCCTAGTAATCTGAATCACATGGTTGGTTATTTTAATGACTCAGGTTCCTAACATCCACCATCCTGGCCATGCCCCAAACCATAATCCATTCAACTATGCAGTAGAACTTATTGGTTAATTAATTAAATCTGAATTCCCAATCTATCTTTTACTTCTCCTGTGATCCTAGCCTGTATTACTTAAATTCACTGTAACATGGGTACTGCGCTAAGCTACTTCAGTCATTTCTGACTCTGTGGGACCTCATGGACTGTAGCCCACCAGGCTCCTCTGTCCATGAGATTCTCCAGGCAAGAATACTGTAGTGGGTTGTCATTTCCTCCTCCAAGGGATCTTCCCAACCCAGGGATTGAACCCATGTCTCTTACACTGCAGGCAGATTCTTTACTGTCTGAGCCACCAGGGAAGCCTCTGAAATAACAGAACTATCCCATCAGGTCATGTGTGTGCTTGTGTACTTAGTCACTCAGTCGTGTCCTACTCTTGCGACCCCATAGACTGTAACCTGCCAGGCTTCTCTGTCCATAGGATTCTCCAGGCAAGAATACTGAAGAGGGCTGCCACTTCCTTCTCCAGGGGATCTTCCTGACCCTGGCTTCTTGGAACCCAGGTCTCCTGCACTGCAGGCAGACTCTTTACTGATGGAGCTATGAGGGAAGCCCCATTAGGTCATATTTAAGTTTAAATATGTTAATATAGCTAAAGCACTTTGAAAAGTGCCCAGGACATAGAATTTACTCAAAAAATGATAACTTTTTAAAAGAGGCTGTACATTGTACTCATTGTGAATGAGAACCCTGGTCTAGACCATCACACACTAACACTGACCTTAGGTCCTTAATTTCTCTGTGCTTCATCAATGAATTGGGGATAACTGTCTACCTTATAGGGTGGTAATGAGAATTAAGAGAGATAATTCATGTCAAACAATTAGAATACTTAGCTCATAGTAGGCCTTCAAGGACTGTTAAGTGTTTTTACTGTTATTCTCCATTCTTACAAGCTCAGGCTCCTGATAATTGCTGGAATAAATCATATAACCAGGCAGACTGGAGACACTACCTATTGGTGGACTTCAAAACTAGCTGGTCCCTCAGATATCCCTGTCTGTCTCTGATTCTTTTCAGGATGATTTTAGAAGATCAACTAGGATTTCGAAGTCCTCAAAATGCAAATTTACTTCAACTTTCAACCATCCCTGCAAAAATATCCATATATGATCCTACACTTGTTTCATTCCTTCTGACTTACAGGGTTAAATTCTCCTTCCATCTATTACAGCCTTCAACTTTTATGCTTGTCAACACATCCTCTCCCACCTTCATTGGGTCCATGCTTACTTAGTTACTTCATCTCTCCTGTAAACTTTCAATTCAGTTCTCACTGCTAAAATACTGCTAATACTATTGATTTCCATCTATTCTTTTCTCAACTTGTTCTGAACTCAAGCAGGGATAAGTGGGTTCGGATATCGGGCTCATAACCTTTCTTTCCCTTCTTTGCCAATTTTCTGTCCTGACCATTCCATAGTGGCTCTTGGCAAATACTGTGCCTCACTTCTACCATTAACTATACCATCTGTGACCCCATGGACTGTAGCCTGCCAAGTGCCTCTGGAATTCTCCAGGTCAGAATACTGGAGTGGGTAGCCATTCCCTTCTCCAGGGCATCTTCCCAACTCAGGGACTGAATCCAGGTCTCCCACATTGCAGGTGGATTCTTTATCATATGAGTCACCAGGGAAGCCCAAGAATACTGGGGTGGGTAGCCTATCCCTTCTCCAGTGGATCAGCTGAACCCAGCAATAGAATCAAGGTCTCCTGCATTGTAGAAGGATTCTTTACCAGCTTAGCTAAGAGGGAAGACCCTTACTGAATATATCAACAGCTATAGCTTCAGTATTATCATTTGGGACATTATTATGTCCCAGTTCTTTCACTGACATCAGCATTCATCATGAATGAAACATAATGAAAGAAACATTACTAGTCAGATCGACAGTGAGGTGTCAAAGACATTTGTGTTCTTAGAGCTATCTCTTGATCTCAAATAATATGATCACAAAACAACGTGTAACTCCATGTAGAATAGGATTTCTGTTGTTTCAGAATTTCGGCTGATGCCTCAGAGATGAAAATACTTAGTAGACAAGTACCCAGCCTGGTTCTTCTCTTCCCTTAACAAAGCATATACATTGCCTGAAAGCTACCCAGAAGTGCCCTTGGTCTTCTTGTGAGAGGATCTTGCATCTTAGACTTATGCCTTCTACCTCCAGGTGTATAAAGGAGTTGATTAGCTAATTCACACAGGGATTAAAGGTAATGATGCTGAGTATGTTGTCTACTGTTGTTGTTGTGTTTGAGACCCCATGGACTATAGCCTGCCAGGATCCTCTGTCCATGGGATTTCCTAGGCAAGAATATCGGAGTGGGTTGCATTTGCATCTCCAGGAGATCTTCCCAACCCAGGGATTGAACCTGCATGTCCTGCATTGGCAGGCAAATTTTTTACCACTGAGCCACCAGGGAAGCCCATGTTGTCTAGTAGATACCTTCAAATAAATAGAACATCAAAGATATGATTTCAGCCATCATCCAGGAAAATGTTCTTGAAATAGGACCTTTCTCAGCTGCCTTCAAACTATAACAAAAAGAGAAAGTGTGGTGTTGAAGGCAGCCAGATCTGAGTTTGAAATTCATCTCCATGCTATCTAGTTGCAAAGCCTGGTTTGATCTGGGACAAATCAAAATTGTTAGTTTAAAATTGTTAGTTTACCCTATGCATTTTCATTTTATATAAAATTTCCCCTTTAAAATACATAATATATTTTAGCAATATAAAAATCAGTTACTAAAATTTCTACAGCTTTCAAAATAATTATTTTTAATAGTTTTTTAATGCAAAGAAGAACTAGTGAATAACTGAGATGAGATAAAAGTTTCCTTTCTTATTTTGAATCTGAAATTATTATAAATCAGAATGATGACATGTATATAAGCCATTCATTTATTAGTCAATCGACATTACTTATGAACATACTTTAGTATTGGGGATGTTAAAACAACATGATTGCTCTCTTTTATAAGTTCATCTACTTTAGGCCAAAGTAGATGTAACCATAACACCAGTAGTAAATGTTATATTAAAACACAGAGTGGGGGAAAAGGAACAACTCTGCCTTGGAAGGTTAGGGAAAGCTCAATGATAATTCTGACATTATTTCAATAATAGCTGATGGAGAAGTTGCTTTTGGTATGGCTATATAATTAAGAATGCAAGCAAAATAAATAGAATCATTTTAGCGATGTGAGTTCAAGAGTAATACAGATGATCATAAGGCAACTTACGAACATAAAGCATAAATACAAATAATAGGAGTACAACAAAATTATATTATCTTAATGATCACAGGACTGGAAAAGGTCAGTTTTCATTTCAATCCCAAAGAAAGGCAATGCAAAGAATGCTCAAACTACTGCACAATTGCACTCATCTCACATGCTAGTAAAGTAATGCTCAAAATTCTCCAAGCCAGGCAGACGTCAGCAATACGTGAACAGTGAACTTCCAGATGTTCAAGCTGGTTTTAGAAAAGGCAGAGGAACAAGAGATCAAATTGCCAACATCCACTGGATCATCGAAAAAGCAAGAGAGTTCCAGAAAAACATCTATTTCTGCTTTCTTGACTATGTCAAAGCCTTTGACAGTGTGGATCACAATAAACTGTGGAAAATTCTGAAAGAAATGGGAACACCAGACCACCTGACTTGCCTCTTGAGAAACCTGTATCAGGTCAGGAAGCAACAGTTAGAACTGGACATAGAACAACAGACCGGTTCCAAATAGGAAAAAGAATACATCAAGGCTATATATTGTCACCCTGCTTATATAATTTATATGCAGAGTACATCATGAGAAATGCTGGGCTGGAGGAAGCACAAGCTGGAATCAAGATTGTCGGGAGAAATAGCAATAACCTCAGATATGCAAATGACACCACCCTTATGGCAGAAAGTGAAGAAGAACTAAAGAGCCTCTTGATGAAAGTGAAAAAGGAGAGTGAAAAAGTTGGCTTAAAGCTCAACATTCAGAAAACAAAAATCATGGCATCTGGTCCTATCCCTTCATGGGAAATAGATGGAGAAACAATGGAAACAGTGGCTGACTCTATTTTGGGGGGCTCCAAAATCACTGCAGATGGTGATTGCAGCCATGAAATTAAACAACGCTTACACCTTGGAAGGAAAGTTATGACCAAACTAGATAGCATATTAAAAAGCAGAGACATTACTTTGTCAATAAAGGTCCATCTAGTCAAGGCTATGGTTTGTCCAGTGGTCATGTATGGATGTTGAGAGTTGGACTATAAAGACAAGTGCCAAAGAATTGATGCTTTGATGCTTTTGAACTGTGGTGTTGGAGAAGACTCTTGAGAGTCCGTTGGACTGCAAGGAGATCCAACCAGTCCATCCTAAAGGAGATCAGTCCTGGGTGTTCATTGGAAGGACTGATGTTGAAGCTGAAGCTCCAATATTTTGGCCACCTCATGTGAAGAGTTGACTCATTTGAAAAAACCCTGATCTTGGGAAAGATTGAAGGCAGAGGATGAGATGGTTGGATAGCATCACTGACTCGATGGACATGAATTTGGGTAAACTCCGGGAGTTGGTGATGGACAGGGAGGCCTGGCGTGCTGTGATTCATGGGGTCAGAAAGAGTCGGACACGACTGAGCGACTGAACTAACTGAACTGCATAAGTTCAGACTCACGTCCATCGAGTCAGTGATGCCATCCTTTATTTCAAATGGATATTAGAACTGAAATTCACCTGCAGTGCCTGAGACCTGGGTTTGATCCCTGGATTGGGAAGATCCCCTGGAGGAGGGCATGGCAACCCACTCCAGTATTCTGGCCTGGTTTAGAATCCTCAGGGACAGAGGAGCCTGGTGGTCCATGAGGTCGCAAATAGTCAGACACAACTGAGTGACTAAGCACAGCACATGTATGGCAAAACCATACAATACTGTAAAGTAATCAACCTCCAATTAAAATAAATTTTTAAAAAAGTAAATGGAAATATAAATCCAAATAAATTTAAGGAAAAAAAATCAACTCATTAGGGAGACAAACTAATAAACATCTTGAAAACATAACTTTTCTCAAAATTAAGAAAGATTATATCATTTTGGCAAACCTTTCAGTATAATAATAGCTAATTAAGACATGCAGTTTATTTATTTTAGGTCCAATGGATAGTCACAGATTAAGATTTAAAGATAAATTCTTCCCCTTTCCTCCTTTCTCCACACCTTCCTTCCATTATCTCATCCTTTATTTTACTGTCTGTTGTGATACTGTGTGGATAACATAACCCACTTTTTGACTGAAATACTTCCAATTGTCAAGACTTACAGTAGATAGAAACAGTAATTGACAAGAGTATTAGTTACACAGGAAACTTGCCACTTTATACTAAAATTCTTAAAATCATGCTCTACACATCAAAATGAAACATTTTATATACATTTAAAAATAAACCATTGCAATTCCTCTTTGTTTTTTGTGACTATAATAAAAACATAAACTACTGAAAACACTTTCTGTGTCTTTTAAAATATTTATCTAATTTATTCTGCATAGAATCTTAAGGTCATAGATAATTTTTTTGTGTTGGACTATGCATGCTGTGCTCAATCACTTCAGTCCTAGCCGACTGTGACCCCATGGACTGTAGCTTGCCAGGCTCCTCTGTCCATGGGATTTCCCAGCCAAGAATACTGGAGTGGGTTGCCATTTCCTTCTCCAGGGGATCTTCCCAATCCAGGGTTAGAACCCCTATCTCCTGTGTCTCCCACACTGCAGGAGGATTCTTTACTGCTGAGCCACCAGGGAATATTGGACTCTACCTTAACTTAAACTCAAAAGTTAACAAATACTCATGTTCTTAAAAGTGATCTTGACCAAATTAGCTACATTAGACACTGATTGAGTTTCTTAACCATTGACTTAGTTAAGAGTTCATTTTAAGGAAACATTTGAAAGTATAATTTCTCTCCCTATGTTCCTACTTTTAATACAAGTGTGTTTGATTATGGGCTTCCTTGGTGGCTCAAAGGTTAAATCATCTGCCTGCAATGCAGGAGACCCGGGTTCGATGCCTGTGTTTGATTATTGGATATAAAGGCTGGGGAGAGAGGTACGGAGGAAGAGTAAAGGAAAAAAGAGAAGGGAAGAAAGGAGATGAACTTATCAAAGCCTGAGATTTTAAAATTTGGCCACCAGATACTTAGTTGAAAGATTTCTGAAGTTTTCCAATCCAGAAGAGGGAATTAAATACGGAGAGCAGGGCTTATTTATATATAGTTATTCTTCGGGTCTTGCAGAAGATCTAGGATGAATCATGAGCTAACAAATTCCACTTCTTCACTGTGTAACAGTTATAACAGCATCTAACTTAGAACTGGTCTTAATCTAAAGTATCTATGAAAGTGAAGTGAAAGTCTACCACTAAGTCTCATCTGACTCTGTAATCTCATGGACTGCAGTCTGTCAGAATCCTCTATCCATGGGATTTCCCAGGCAAGAATACTGGAATGGGTTGCCACTTCCTACTCTAAGGGATCTTCTCTACCCAGGGATCAAACTCATGTCTCCTGCTTGGAGACATTCTCTATCACTGAACCACCAGGAACGCCCATAAAGTATTTAAGAAGTATCCTAAAAACAGAAGAGTAGTCAAAATAAGAGGAATAAATCTTCAAATCTACAGTGTATTACAGAACCAATTATTTCATCAGAGCTAGTTAAAGCAATGGTATTAATTTCCTTGGATTTCTAGATTTGGGGTTTCATTATATTATTAATAAAGTTAGTGATATCAAAAGGAATCACCCCAAACTCAGTTTTGTCTAATTAATGAAGAAATGGATAGGACTGATTGCAATTAACTTACCAGCAACATTAACTGTATACAAAACCAAAAGAAATAAGTACATAGTAGTTAGCTGTATTGGAGAAGGAAATGGCAACCCACTCCAGTGTTCTTGCCTGGAGAATCCCAGGGATGGCGGAGCCCAGTGGGCTGCCGTCTGAGGGGTCGCACAGAGTCGGACACGACTGAAGCGACTTAGCAGCAGCAGCAGCAGCAGTTAGCTGTAAATTATTTTCCATAAAAGATTACACCCGTGGTAGATTCATGTCAATGTATGGCAAAACCAATACAGTATTGTAAAGTAAAATAAAGTAAAAATGAAATTTAAAAAACGAACAAAAAAGATTTATATGCAATGCAATTTAAACTCTGGTGTGCTGGGGACAAGGATAAGTGGAGAAACATTTTACACTGAGGTAGGGAATGGGAATTAACTTTTGTGACACATTTTGTCCTAATTCTTTTCTGACTTGAATTTTCCCTTAAAACTGTATTGGATACCATTTCTAAGTAAAAAACAGACACACATATATGTAGATGTTATATATTATAGTTATCTATAATATATCTATCCATGCATATAAAATTACTGGAAGAACATAAACCAAATTTTTAAGAGTGGTTATCTTTGGGATGGTATAATATGAACAAATTTATTCTTCTGCTTTTATCCTTGTATTACCAGGTTTTGGTACTGAATATATTTTAAGATTGTGATTAGAGAATAGTCCCAATAAACATTCGTTAAATGTCATTTTTAAAAAAAAAAACAGTATTGAAAATTTTATACGAATCTGAATTTGTATGTTTGTATACATACATATTGAGCTCAGTTGGTAAATCATCTGCCTTCAATACAGGTGAACCGGGTTCAATTCCTGGGTCCAGAAGATCCTCTGGAGAAGGAAATGACAACCCACTCCAGTATTCTTGCCTGGAGAATCCCATGGACAGAGGAGCCTGACAGGCTGCAGTCCGCGGGATCACAGGAATTGCACATGACTTAGCGACTAAACCTTCAAACCACCAAACATACATATACATATAAATACATAACATACATATGTATATAGTTTATTTTTTAATATCTAATGAGAACTCTCTCTATTCNGACAGGGTGCAGTCCGCGGGATCACAGGAATTGCACATGACTTAGCGACTAAACCTTCAAACCACCAAACATACATATACATATAAATACATAACATACATATGTATATAGTTTATTTTTTAATATCTAATGAGAACTCTCTCTATTCAATAACCCAATACGTTAAAAACTTACAAATGTACTGGACGGAAGTAAATGGACCCTGAGTTTATAAAATAAAATGGAAAAGAAATAAGAGAGATCCAAAGAAAATCAGGTGCTTCAATTTTAAAGACAGGACTAAAACAATACAATTGACTTAAATGTCTGAATGCTAGATTGGCTATCTGATTAAACAGATGATTATTTAAAGCTCATTAAAATAAAAGTTAAATCTTATGTGAGCACGATTAACAAGAGCGGCAGGTTTGCACACAGTACAAAAATGAAGCCCAACAACAGGTGAGTAAAAGTGAAAATGATGAGCATAACCTTCGGGCGCAGGCGGCTGTGGCCGGCGCACTAAGCCAGGTGGCTGTGGCCGCTGCATTAAGCGTGGCCAAGAGGAGCAACCCCACGTCTGAGGTCAGGGGCAGTGGCCTAGAGTGCCAGGCTGCAACAGCACAGGAATGGCCAAGAGGAGCTACTCCGCGTCGGAGGCCAGCGGCAGCACCCGAGGCCAGGGGCAGCCGGGAGGAGCAATCCCACATCCAAGGAGTGGTGGTTGCGCAGGCGCAGGAGGGCCCAGAGGAGCCATCACACGTTGAAGATCAGGAAGGGAGGCAGTGAGGAGATACCCCTCATCCAAGGTAAGGAGCATTGGCTACGCTTTGCTGGAGCAACCGGGAAGAGATACCCAACGCCCAAGGTAAGAGAAATCCAAATAAGATGGTAGGTGTTGCAAGAGGGCATCAGTGGGCAGACACACTGAAACCATAATCACAGGAAACTAGTCAATCTAATCACAATAGGACCACAGCCTTGTCTAACTCAATGAAACTAATCCATGCACGCGGGGCAACCCAAGATGGGCAGGTCATGGTGGAAAGGTCTGACAGAATGTGGTCCACTGGAGAAGGGAATGGCAAACCACTTCAGTATTCTTGCCTTGAGAACCCCATGAATAGTATGAAAAGGCAAAATGATAGGATACTGAAAGAGGGACTCCCCAGGTCAGTAGGTGCCCAATATGCTACTAGAGATCAGTGGAGAAATAACTCCAGAAAGAATGAAGGGATGGAACCAAAGCAAAAACAATACCCAGCTGTGGATGTGACTGGTGACAGAAGCAAGTTTCGATGCTGTAAAGAGTAATATTGCATAGGAACCGGGCATGTCAGGTCCATGAATCAAGGCAAATTGGAAGTGGTCAAACAAGAGATGATAAGGGTGAACATCAACATTCTAGGAATCAGCAAACTAACATAGACTGGAATGGGTGAATTTA
>SJYV01043237.1:67713-95298 GCA_006410875.1 Neotragus pygmaeus | reverse complement strand
TGCAGCCATGAAATTAGAAGACGCTTAGTCCTGGGAAGAAAAGTTATGACCAACCTAGACAGCATATTCAAAAGCAGAGACACTACTTTGCTGACTAAGGTCCGTCTAGTCAAGGCTATGGTTTTTCCTGTGGTCATGTATGGATGCGAGAGTTGGACTGTGAAGAAGGCTGAGTGCCGAAGAATGGATGCTTTTGAACTGTGGTGTTGGAGAAGACTCTTGAGAGTCCCTTGGACTGCAAGGAGATCCAACCAGTCCATTCTGAAGGAGATCACCTGGGATTTCTTTGGAAGGAATGATGCTGAAGCTGAAACTCCAGTACTTTGGCCACCTCATGCGAAGAGTCGACTCGTTGGAAAAGACTTTGATGCTGGGAGGGATTGGGGGTAGGAGGAGAAGGGGATGATCGAGGATGAGATGGCTGGATGGTATCATTGACTCATATGATGGATATGAGTCTGGGTGAACTCTGGGAGTTGGTGATGGACAGGGAGGCCTGGCATGCTGCAATTCATGGGGTTGCAAAGAGTCAGACATGACTGAGCGACTGAACTGAACTTTTGGGCCCTTCGTTTATGGTAGGCCCCCTCCAGGACAAAGGAAGGGACCCTGGCAATGTGCTCACATGGTTGTGTTTTTTGGTAAAATTTGAAAAAAATAAAACAATCAGTTAATTCCACTGATTCTCTATATTCTGCTTTTTCCTTTATCATGCCCAGGTTGGGTGGCATCAGAGTGGCTCTAGACATGTTCGGGATCAAGCTAGAAAGAAGGCAGTCATATATTTAAGTTTAGTTGGATATATTTGCATATATTGAAGAAGGAAATGGCAATCCACTCCAGTATTATTGCCTGGAGATGTCCAAGGACAGAGGTTCCCTGGCAGGCTACATTGCATGGGGTTGCAAAGAGCTGGACACGACTGACAGACTAACAGTTTCACTTTCATATATTTAAGTTTAGTTGGATATATTTACATATATATTTGTGAATTATTTTTTTCTGGTACTTCCAAGAATACTTAAAATTTGTTAGTGATCCGAATATAGGAATAACTTTCAGGAATGTTCCTCCAACTCACTGTGCAGATTCACCAGGGATCACAAAAAAAGACACAGATCTAGAGACTGTAATGCAACACAAACTTCCTAAGGTGTGTGGCCCTGAAAGTATGTGGGTAGTGGACAAGAAATAGGGTTTGAAAAGGGGTATAAACTGCCAGAAACTGGACCATGGAAAATCATTCTAAAATTCACATGTGTGATAAATGGAGAATTTGATTCTCATCATTTACCTTACAAATGGAAGTTCTCCTGTTTCAAAACTGAGCTCAACAATGCAGCATGAGCAAACATAAATACATTGTTTAACTCGTTTTGTAGTAATAAGAAATTTAGGTCAACATTCCTAGAGAAAAGAGTGAATAAAATTTTCCTTCTCACTCTAGAAAATATAACAAAATTACTGTCAAAAGAAGCAATGAAAGAATATGAGGCCAAAATACAGAGAACACATATTATAGAGCAGACAGGCAGTTAATGAAATTACTGTTCTGTTTTGAGATTTTGAATTCCGGTATTGTACACATTAACACATGAAATGTGTACGAAATGATTTTTGCTCACTAAAAAATTATTCCTCTTCTGATATTTGTAACTGTACACTATCTTTTTTGCATCTGTAACTATTACTTTTGTTTTAACTCACATATCCTATTGGCCCTGAAGAAGTCTTCATACAAACCCAAGGGTTTCCTTAAATGAAACACTCCTGCACTCCCTGGTACTTTCCCTGCAGTTACAGACACCATTCACCTTCAGAGACACAACAAACCCATGTATCACAGAAAACACAGGAGAATAGAGACCCATAATCTAAAAACTCATGTTGCTCCAGAGATGTGGCTGTCATGAAATGAAAGTGTCAGTCACTTGGTTGTGTCCCACTATTTGTGACCCCATGGACCATAGCCTGCCAGGCTTCTCTGACTGTGGAATTCTCCAGGCAAGAATACTGGAGTGGGTTGCCATTTCCTTCTCCAGGGGATCTTCTCAATCCAGAGATTGAATGCAGGTCTCTTGCACTGCAGGGAGATTCTTTACCATTTGACCCATACTATCTTCTTAAACGTGGACCCCCAAATTGTATAAGCTTCAAGCCCCACAACACATAAATCTGCCCCAGTTCACATGTACAAGAGAGATTTATAGGATATTTGCTAAAGAGAAAAAAAAAAAAATTTAAAAAAACAGTATATTGAAAAGGAGAAAATATAAATAATTAAAGTAGCTAGGCACTTTTCGACTTAAGAAGTCTTTAATTTAACGTTATTTTTGCTTCTATCCATATTTTTGCCTCTGTTTCTTAGATGTGGGTGGTTTGATAATGGCAAGGACACAAGAGTGGAAAAGGGACTCTTTGGGGGACACAACAAGATATTTTCTTTCACCACTTCATCTGTCTCTTCAAAGAGTTCTGATAATGGATAATTTTATCCCTTTCACATATTACAGGATAATAAAAACTATAATGTTAAAGAGGAAGGAAATAAAATGTAAAAGTTAATAGCTAATTCATTCTTCATGGTAGTTCAGTCCTTGGCCTTTTCTGAACAGAGACTGCCAACAGTAACAAATTATATTATGATTTTGTGATGTAGACAGTTCACTTGGGACCAAGAACAAATGACCAAACTTCAAGACCTGCCTCTTAAACTGCAAATCCAAAGATCGTAGGTCAAATCTTTATTCACTACATAATCTTCCTGAAAGAATGTATCTGCCAAGTGTCCAGGGAAAAATGAATACCAAACAATGGCATTTGATTCACCAGTAAGATAACTGCTACTTTATAGAATATTGTGAGGATAAATAGAATAAAAGTGCTTTGTGCTACTCACAGGAAAGCACCATAGAAATATACATGATGTTCTGGCTTGCTTTACCCTTTCATATGCAGAACCTGATGCTTCCTGAGGCCCACTTGACTTCACATTCCAGGATGTCTGGCTCTAGGTGAGTGATCACACGATCATGATTATCTGGGTCGTGAAGATCTTTCTGTGCAGTTCTTCTGTGTATTCTTGCCACCTCTTCTTCTTTTTTTTTTNGGACTGTGAAGAAAGCTGAGCACCGAAGAATTGATGCTTTTGAACTGTGGTGTTGGAGAAGACTCTTGAGAGTCCCTTGGACTGCAAGGAGATCCAATCAGTCCATTCTGAAGGAGATCAACCCTGGGTATTCTTTGGAAGGAATGACGCTAAAGCTGAAGCTCCAGTATTTTGGCCACCTCATGTGAAGAGTTGATTCTTTGGAAGGGACTCTGATGCTAGGAGGGATTGAGGGCAGGAGGAGAAGGGGACAACAGAGGATGAGGTGGCTGGATGGCATCACCGACTCGATGGACGTGAGCTTGAGCGAACTCCAGGAGATGGTGATGGACAAGGAGGCCTGGCGTGCTGTGATTCATAGGGTTGCAAAGAGTCAGACACAACTGAGCGACTGAACTGAACTGAACTGAATATATGAAATATATATGGTAGAATCCAGGACTTTGGTGATACTCAAGATGGTCTATCCATGGCACCCTGAGACAGCTGAACCGGCTCCTCCCACACAATGTTCTCTATCATATCTGCAGGAATGTTCTCGAAACTTANCTGAACTGAATATATGAAATATATATGGTAGAATCCAGGACTTTGGTGATACTCAAGATGGTCTATCCATGGCACCCTGAGACAGCTGAACCGGCTCCTCCCACACAATGTTCTCTATCATATCTGCAGGAATGTTCTCGAAACTTACTGCCATCCATTCAGATGTCAGCCTTCATCATAAACATCCTACTCACTCCTGGGATTACACCCTTTGCTTTATTCATAAGCTTTCAAAATTCATGAAAACCCCAAAATCACTGTCAAGAGATGCAGGAAAATCTATCCTGTTGTCTGTTTGCAACAGGGGAGATTGGTTTTCTTATAATAAATNTTAGTCAAGGCTATGGTTTTTCCTGTGATGATGTATGGATGTGAGAGTTGGACTGTGAAGAAGGCTGAGCACCGAAGAATTGATGCTTTTGAACTGTGGTGTTGGAGAAGACTCTTGAGAGTCCCTTGGACTGCAAGGAGATCCAATCAGTCCATTCTGAAGGAGATCAACCCTGGGTGTTCTTTGGAAGGAATGATGCTAAAGCTGAAACTCCAGGACTTTGGCCATTTCATGTGAAGAGTTGACTCATTGGAAAAGACTCTGATGCTGGGAGGGATTAGGGGCAGGAGGAAAAGGGGACGACCGAGGATGAGATGGCTGGATGGCATCACTGACTCGATGGACGTGATTTTGAGTGAACTCTGGGAGATGGTGATGGACAGGGAGGCCTGGCATGCTGCAATTGATGGAATCACAAAGAGTCGGACACGACTGAGCGACTGAACTGAACTGATGCAGGGCCTAGTTTTTCTCTATCTTTGTACATGAACTCACTTAGAATCAGTTTCTTATAATACTAAGCCATTTCAGAGAGAGGGTAAAAAGAGAGTGCAATGAATTGTGGGTAACTCAAGGAGCAGTACATAATCATAATGCTGGTGTTTTCAAGAAGGATAACTGGATGGTCATAAACCTAGAGAGAGAGGGAGAGACAGAGATAGAGATCAACCTAGAAACTGGGAACAAACAAAATTAATATTTTGAAGTGAAAGAATCGGTTTTATAACGACCAAGAGGTCCAAAATGAGCCCTAGAGAATTTCTTACAGGGGTATGTTTTAATGTCACCCTTGAGTTTCCCAACCACTGTTGGGAACCACCTTTGTCTAAGGACAATGCCTTATGAGATGACTCCCCAAAGGCACTTTCCAAACACATCATGTATGTGAAGACATACCACACACACACACACATACACAGTGGCAGGTGCACACTGAAACACAGCAATTCATCTGTTATTTCATCACCTCAAATTAAAAGCAAGCAATCACATAAGAAATGGGGGGAGGGGAGTTGCTCAGTCATGTCTGACTTTGCAATCCCATGAACTATACAGTCCATGGAATTCTCCAGGCCAGAATACTGGAGAGGGTAACCATTCACTTCCTCAGAGGATCTTCCCAACCCAGGGAATGAACCCAAGTCTCCCACCCTGCAGGCAGATTTTTTACCATCTGAGCAACCAGGGAAGTAGTCACATATTAAATATTCAATATATGTAAGGCATAGATCTTCCCAGTTATGATACTGGAAACATAGAGTTGAAAGCAATAAATGATTTGGAGGCTTTACTATATTTCTTAATTTATGCATTCTTTCATCTTATAAGATTTTTCTTATAAAGATGTTGTACATATCAACAGACTACCACTTAATTTCTGGCATATCAAATTTAATTTAATTTTTAAAATGAAGATATTTTCCTTCTGTATGCAAATAAGATTTCATGCAATTTTAAAGGCAAAGTAGCTGAAACCATTTGTTTCTCTAAAAAATATAGTAATTAAAAGTAAAGTTTTGTCAATATTAATTAGAGTATGGCATCTTTTTAAAGGATCATAAATAACTGAAAGTCATTCTCTCAGTATTGATAAGATAATTTTAACTGCCCCTTAAAGGAAAAACACTAAAAATCTATTATATACTGATGACATGAAAGATATTTCCACAAAACATGTATTTAATTAAGTATATAATTTTAATTAAGCATATATTTTTTCATTTTAGTTCTAATTTGAATATGTCTAAACTATTAAATTCCATAACTAAAATAAAATGTGGAAAAAGTGAGTGTCAGTGACTCAGTCATGTCTGACTCTTTGTGATGCCATGGAGTGTAGCCTCCCAGGTTCCTTTGTTCATTGAATTTTCCTGGCAAGAATACTGGAGTGGGTAGCCATTCTCTTCTCCAGAGCATCTTCTCAATCCAGAGATTGAACCCAGGTCTCCTGCATTGCAGGCAGATTCTTTACCATCTGAGCCACCAGGGAAGCCCAAAATAAAATATGCCTAGTTTTAATATACTGAGTTTTAAATATATTTTGTATTTATTTATCCTTTTATTGGCATATTAAATTTTTTAAAGGGTAATATTTTCAGAAAACTATTTCAGGAAAGTAATATAATCAGGAAACTATTGATGTCTATAATTTTATATAATAACCTATATTTCAAAATATTAATTTTTTTGAATGGACCTTGAGTTTTACATTTGTATCTTAACTTTGCTGACCTCCAGGAAGATCCTTAAAAATCTGGCAACACTTCAGAGGCAGTATCTTATAATGACTCCAACAATAGTTCTTTGCATATGTCTACCAGTAGGTGGAGCAGACAACATAATTTATTACCCAAGAACAAGGATAAGGGAATGAAAATCTGTTTATTTGGAATAAAACAAATTTGCAAAGGAGATTTTCTTCAAAGGAAATATGTCCTATATATGTTAGATTTAGTTTGACTGGTTACTGAATCAAAATAAATAACTTTATTAAATAATCAATCTTTGCAGAAAGATAAATTAAATTTACAAATGTAAGCAGTGTTTGCATTTTACTTACTCAAATCAACTAAAATTAGCTTTCTTTTCATAACACTTTTACAGAGACAGAGATTTTTTTTGATGTGTTCATTTAATAAGGGCACTAAATCCAATCCTGTGTTACAGGTGATGAGGTGCATAACAAACAGTATTTTCTGGGAAATATAATTGACTAATCCTATTATGTCTGTAGCAACAAATTAACCTTATTACTACTAGTAAATGGTGATTGATTATTTATGCAAATAAGTTACCATGTTCAGTTTTCTCATTGAAATAAACATATACAAAAGGTGCTTTAGTATGAGTTGAACTTTTTAATTAATAAAACCCTGAGGGGTCTATTAATTCACTCATTGTAATATTAGTTATTTACCTGAGTAATTCCTATTAGTGTTAATATATTTGCTTGCATAAAGATGTGATAATTATTACCATTAAGAATCAGTAATAGATTTTAGAACTATTTTAAGATGTATATTAGATTTGTACTAGAAATATGCTTAAAACTGACTTTAAAACTATGCTGGCAGTATGAGTACATCAGTATATCAGCATAATTATCTTAAAATTGATACATTAAATAACACATGACTTCATTTATTATCTATACATGAATTCACAAATACAATTTTAGTTTAAAAAATTATTCACATTTTCTGAAGCATGGTCTGAATGTTTTATTTCAACTCATCTAAATTAAGCCTTAGAATTATGAAATTAATATGAAAATTATATTCTAGAAATTACATTAATGTCATTCCTAAATTCTTGAAATCACTAATAAAATATTGTCTTTCTCCTGGCTAAAAATACGATCAGAAGACCTCAGCAAAACTTCTCTTATCCTCCTATACTTCTTATAAAAGTTGTTTAGGTTTGAATATTTTTTCAGTAAATTTTCAAATATCTGAACAAATTGAGAGTTAAAATAAACACAAGCCTTTCAAAATAATTTATATTTTGCTTTTATTTTGTACTTAAATATGTATTTAATATAATTTGAAAGCAAAACTCTGAAAACAGGCAATGCAATTAATCTATAAACACTTGACTTAGGAATATTTTTATTTCTGCAGCTTTAATTCTTCCCAATAGCCAAGTAATCTTGAAAAACATCATTAACAATACTTGAAAGTGAGACATTATGCCTTTCATTTTCTGAGTCTTGTGTAGGTTTGGAAAAGTATGTAAAGATTTTTATTAAAATAGTAAATGGAATCAACAAAATCATAAACAAAAGATGTTAATTTCAGTGAGACTACCTACATAAGTTGAATCAGAAAGTTGGCAATTTCCTTCTACCCCTTCCAAAGAGACTGAAATTGGAGGGAATTCTTGTAGTTAAGGAGTATACACTATACATTTATATGACCTGATCCTAGTCCTAGCATAGTATCAGAATGATTGTAGGTACAAAAAAAATACATTGTTTGGAGTAACTGATGAATTTTAAAGTTAAGATTTATATTCACTATATTTAGTAAATATTTAGGAAACACTTTTAGTAAAACAGTGTTGCATATTTTTGTGAGGGTGAAGCTGATTTATAATTGTACCTGTAATATCAGTTTTACAATTAAACTTTTTAATTCATGATGTAAAGCACATATTTAAAGTTAAGGGAAGCAAATTTGGTAGATATAAGGAATAAAACACTTAAAACTTCTAGAAACATCCTGTTGAAAGTGGAAGTCGCTCAGTCATGTCCAGCTCTTTGCAACCCCATGGACTATACAGTCCATGGAATTCTCCAGGCCAGAATACTGGAGTAAGTAGGTTCTCCAGTTGGTACAACTAATCCCCTGACCAAAGTAAACAGATGAGACCAGGATGATGCCACTATTCTATCAGGGAAGAAAGAAAAGGAAAGAAGGGAGAGAGAAAAGAAAAGGAAAGAAAGGAAGCTTGAAACTTGCCTTGGGATAAAAAGTGCATCTAACAAAAGTGTGTCTATAGTTTCAAGGCCTGTCCCTTTATTTTCAGTTCAGTTCAGTTCAGTCACTCACTTGTGTCCAACTCCCCACAACCACATGAACCACAGCAAGCCAAGCCTCCCTGTCCATCACCAACTCCTGGAGTTCACCAAAACTCAGGTGCATTGAGTCAGTGATGCCATCCAGCCATCTCATCCTCTGTTGTCCCCTTCTCCTCCTGCCCCCAATCCCTCCCAGCATCAGAGTCTTTTCCAATGAGTCAACTCTTCACATGAGGTGGCCAAAGTATTGGAGTTTCAGCCTCAGCATCAGTTCTTCCAATGAACACCCAGGACTGGTCTCCTTTAGGATGGACTCGTTGGATCTCCCTGCAGTCCAATGGACTCTCAAGAGTCTTCTCCAACATCACAGTTCAAAAGCATCAATTCTTCGGTGCTAAGCTTTCTTCGCAGTCCAAATCTCTCATCCATACGTGACCACTGGAAAAACCATAACCTTGACTAGATGGACCTTTGTTGGCAAAGTAATATCTCTGCTTTTCAATATACTATCTAGGTTGGTCATAATTTTCCTTCCAAGGAGTAGGCATCTTTTAATTTCATGGCTGCAGTCACCATCTGCAGTGATTTTGAGCCTAAAAAAATAAAGTCAGCCACTGTTTCCACTGTTTCCCCATCTATTTCCCATGAAGTTACTTGTGATCAAATATTAAAGATTAGTATGACAAAATATATTAACTTGCAAGATTCAAATGAAAATTCCTGACATGTTTACAATATGCCTCTCTTAGGGAGGTGATTTAAAAACATCGTTTCCCTGTATTGCCCTCAGGTCAGTGAAGCCAGGTATGAAATGTAGAGGTAGGCGGCATCATTATGAAGATTTCTAACTAATTTTCTTCAATAATTAAAGGAAAGCAAAGAAAGGAAATGAGAAAACGAGAGTTTCCAACAGCTAAGACAAATAGAACAAAGTTAAAGTGTAGAGTCTTAGTTTATCCTTGACAGCTTAAATTCTAATAATACGATTGTTATCATTTACTGAATGCTCTCTAAGGGCCTGGAAATATTTTAAACATATTAAATTTAATCCTCACAATGTTCTTTCAAGGTGCAGAGTGAAACAGAGGCTCAGACAATTCTAGGTAATCTCCCAGTGATTCTTCTTTGAGGCTATGGTACAGTAGAAAGAGTGTGGGCATTTATATCAGACAAAGCTGAGCGGGCAGCCAAGCTCTCACTTAGGGTAAGAATAATTTCATTGGATGCCAGGAAGTTCTGGGGACAAGTGATCACTAAACTGAAGTTTATATACACAGGTATTACTAGCAGTCAGCATGGGATAAACAAGGAGAGAAATGGGATACAGCATTCTTGGCTTGTATTGTTAACACAAACACAATAGTAATTTATTTGAAAACTCATAAAGGTCTATGAGTCAAGTTACCTGGTCAAGTTTGTGAAATGATTTGTTAAACCAGGCACTTAATTTAAAACTGAAAAGAAATCAAAGTACTTTTCAAAATAACATGCATAAAATATCTACCATATTCTCTGACACATGGTAAGCACACCGTGGATATATGCTATTATATTATTTTTATTAGTAAAACAGCTAAGCCTTTATGGTCTTTCCAATTTATTACTTTATATACCCAATGACTAAACAACTCCGGATAAAACAGAATTAACAGATGCTTCAATTAAATCCCACTTCATCATTTTTAAAATTGCTTTCTCTATCACACTACTAATCATAAGTATAAACCACACAGAACTCAGATTAAGAAAGTTTATAAGTATAAAGGGAGTTCAAAATTTTCAAAAGAAAAAAACTGTCACCAAGAATGAGCACTAGGTTTAAAGAATTACAGGATATATTTATAGCTGCCCTTCAGTAAGTTGAGTTCAGTCACTTAATCGTGTCTGACTCTTTGCAACCCCATGAATCGCAGCACGCCAGGCCTCCCTGTCCATCACCAACTAAAGGAGTTCACTCAAACTCACGTCCATCGAGTCAGTGATGCCATCCAGCCATCTCATCCTCTGTTGTCCCCTTTTCCTCTTGCCCCCAATCTCTCCCAGCATCAGAGTCTTTTCCAATGAGTCAACTATTCGCATGAGGTGGCCAAAGTATTGGAGTTTCAGCTTTAGCATCATTCCTTCCAAAGAATTCCCAGGACTGATCTCCTTTAGAATAGACTGGTTGGATCTCCTTGCAGTTCTAGGGACTCTCAAGAGTCTTCTCCAACACCACGGTTCAAAAGCATTAATTTTTCAGCGCTNCTGGAGTTTCAGCTTTAGCATCATTCCTTCCAAAGAATTCCCAGGACTGATCTCCTTTAGAATGGACTGGTTGGATCTCCTTGCAGTTCTAGGGACTCTCAAGAGTCTTCTCCAACACCACGGTTCAAAAGCATTAATTTTTCAGCGCTTAGCTTTCTTCATAGTCCAACTCTTGCATCCATACATGATCACTGGAAAAATCGTAGCCTTGACTAAACAGACCTTTGTTGGCAAAGTAATGTCTCTGCTTTTGAATATGCTATCTAGGTTAGTCATAACTTTTCTTCTAAGGAGTAAGCATCTTTTAATTTCATGGCTGCAGTCACCATCTGCAGTGATTTNAAACTTTTTGCTAAAAAGATTTGGATTTCTGTATCTTTAAAATGTAGCCCACTATGGCACCCCACTCCAATACTCTTGTCTGGAAAATCCCATGGATTGGGGAGCCTGGTAGGCTGCAGTCCATGGGGTCGCAAAGAGTCAGACACGACTGAACAACTTCACTTTCACTTTTCACTTTCATGAATTGGAGAAGGAAATGGCAATCCACTCCAGTGTTCTTGCCTGGAGAATCCCCGGGACGGGGGAGCCTGGTGGGCTGCCGTCTATGGGGTCACACAGAGTCGGACATGACTGAAGTGACTTAGCAGCAGCAGCAATCACACAATTTAAGTGTTTACATTGCTATGGATTTTATAATAAAAATTGAAAATACTTTTACTTTTTAGTTTTCAAATTATCTTTAAATTAGTACCTGGGTGTTTAGATTGGAAAGACCTCAGTTTGAACACAAGAGCTATTAATACTAATTTTGTATCTATGGCCAGTCACAAAATTATCTGAATTTCAGTTTCCTTGCCTGTTAAATGAAGACAATTCAGCTACCCAAATTAAAGTAAATATTAAGATAGTAATCATTACTGAAAGTATTGTTATTTAGACTACCAAATAGAAGCCAGAGGTACAAGAGACCTGTGTTCCAAATGTACACAACCAGCTCAGTATTTACTATGGTTTTGAACTTAGATACCTCTAAGGAAGACATTCAGTCTTAAATACACTCTCTCCCACTGGGATAAGACTGGCTTTCCCTGTCTGAAGAGATTTGCATATGCAACTCAGCGAGAACCCTAAAATTGAGCTTGAAGTCTAGGAGAAAGAATAAAACCCAAGAAATTGCTAGTTTCCAGCCTCAAGTTCCCATTGGGCTTTCCCTATGGCTCAGCAGTAAAGAATCCGCCAGCAGTGCTGGAGATGCTGGAGACTCGGATTTGATCCCTAACAGGAAGACACCCAGGAGAAGGAAATGGCAACCCACTCTACTATTCTTGCCTGAAAAATCCCATGGATAGAGGAACCTGGTAGGTTGCAGTCCACGGGGTTGCAAAAGAGTCAGATATGACTGAATAAGCACAGCTTCAAGCTTAAGTAACAAAACACTTTTCAATCCCTAAATTCATGCTTTTTTAAACAACAACAATCTTATTCTTTGTGAGCAAAATATTCTACATGCAGTGCATGTTTTCTTAGTAACCATGAGATTTGAGGCACTGAAACCTACCAACATATCCAAAAAGAAACATCTTAATATTCCAAATTCCACATGTACATCTCTATACAAATATACAACTGCTCATGCAGTTTGGTTAAAAGCTATACCTGAAAACTTGCATCAGAATTTAGAAAGGAAGGTTTTAATCTCAACGTTCGCTCAGTTCACAGAGACAACATGAAAGTGACCTCAACTTAATAACTTCTTAGTTCTTGATCAATTCACAACACAACCATGAGCCACTCAGTCTGGGTTTGGAAATGAATGTTATGCCCTTGGTGGTGGACTTGGACCTGTTTACCAGCCTGGCCCAGCTGCCTCCATGAAGCTGCTGTCACAGGGCAGCCGGGGTGCCTGCGTGCACCTATAGAGCAGCACAGAATTGAACGTGAAGTAGTGTCTTTGCGGTATCTTTCAACAAGTCATGTCCCATTCAGCCTGCTAGTTTATCTCTGTCAGGCTGGGGGCCCCAGTGGCTTCTGTGAGCTGTCAGGGACAGGTAGACCAACCTGCTTTGTGCTGAGGAGGTAATGCATCTTTCGAGCCTGGTAATCTCTTTGCTTCTCCTCCCTTTCGAGGTCTGCCTTCTTCTCTTCCCTTTCTTTCATCTCTGCAAACTCCTCCAGGGCCTCCCTGCAGTGAGAGTTTGCAGTTATTTGTGATACAAAAGATACGCTAACCTTTTAATTCTTTCACTGATGAGAATCAAGTCAGTTTTTGAGGGGCAACCTTCCTCCACATTCATCAAAATCAGTGGAGTAATCAATCTTACAGCACATTCTTAGTGAATCTTTGCAATCCTTAAAAAGCATTTAAGTGATCTTTCAGTGGTGAAATTTTGAAAGTCAAATATCTACATATTATAATCAGTTCAGTAGCTAAAGGACTATATTAAATGCAAAGTAAGTTAATTACTGTGCTATCATTTTCCTTGGCTGAAGATTAACCATTTTAGACTTAAGAAAACATCTAAACTACTGATTTCCTTTAAATTTGGTATTTACAAAGCTCTAGTTGTTTATTTTACATACTTATGGGCTAATTTTAAAAATATGATAGCGTTTTAAACATATACTTAATTTAGTCTAAATTTACTTCAGTTAAACAGTTCAAATATTATCAACAATAATACATGTACTATCTTGTCTTTGAAAGGCTGACATTTTATTCAGTTATACCAATAAGTAGAATAAAAGTCAAATTGTGTACATAAAAGTTCACAGCATTCTAAGTGTAACAAATCCCATTAAAATAATTAAACTTTTCATCACTTATGTACGTGTATCTAAGAAATTTAAACACAAAATTAGCTCTTAAAATATACTATGTGAAAAATACCTACTAAATAGAATAATAATATCAAACAATGGGAGAATAATCCTTTATATTTTAAAGAACAAGTTTAACACTCACATTAAAATAATGTTTTGAAATTGTACTTTTTTAAAATATGTAACATACTGTCTAGTTCTATAAGTAAAATTTTAAGTAAATCTTCTAGGCACATGCCTCAAAGATAGCAGGGAAAGTAGAGAGGAGAATTCCAAAAATTAAAAAAAAAAAAAAGAGTCCTGTTCCTAATGCAATGACTAGAAATATTTTTGTTGCAATTTTCTGTTAAAGGCTACTAATACAATACTTCATACAAGGTTACTTATGAAACACACTGACGTTTAAAAATCACCATGCCCTGCTATTGCAGCAGAGCTATTTTTTCCAACATAAGATTAAATTGCAAAATAAATGAATTACTTGGAGTGGCATGGCCCTCATTTTACCACCCTTCTCTTGAAAATTGCTTATTAATATGAAAAAAGGAGTCAAAAAATAGCCTGTTTTACTTTATGCATAGTATTTTGGGGGCTTCTGTACCCACAGAGCGGGGCTGGCTGCACATTTAGATTGTGCTGGCAAGCTGGTACAATGACCTTTCTGACCTGCATCTCAAGGCTATTATTAATCGCTAAGTAACCTGGTAAAGCCAAACAAATTTGTTTCCATTGAAAGGATCTCTATCTGTGTCTGAGAATTTGTTCTGTACCAAACAAACCTCATTAACTGTGTCCATTTTTGACAAAGAACCAGGAGTTAGAGGGATTGGTGACCTTTCTTTGTCCTTAGGTACACATTTCAAGGCAGTTACATATGAATAACAGAATTTTTACCAGGAAAAATAACAATCAGGTGTTACATTAAAAAATGAGCACATCATTAATTTTCATCTTTACTTTTGATATTGTGTTAAAAATAAATATCTCTTCTATAGTTCCTCTTATAAGTCTTTAAGAGAATTTAAAATAGGCAATGAACTGCCACTATTAGGATAATTACTCAAATATGCATGATCCAATTTTATGTTATCCCAAAGATAAGCACAGCAAATTCTGAATGATCACAAAAATTAAAAAACACATCTATAAAGAAGTTTGTGTTCTGTAAGTAATGTAATGAATATGAAGAGATCTAACATAAAAAAAAAGCCCAATAAAAATGAACACGTACACAAACAGGCAAGGTACAAAGAAGTAAATAGGACTTGGATACAAAATCAGCAGTGGAAATTATTTAAAGAAGTAAAAACAGTTCATCTTCAGGTTATGGAAACATAAAATTAAAACAATCTGTGTATACTGAAGAAGCTTGATAAGGAGAGTTAAAACTGAGAGGAATGTAAGAGAATGTTAGTTTCCAGTATATAAACACAGAGTAAATCCAGAAGAAACTGGAAAACCCTACAAAAAAAACCCAAGAAATTTGAAAAATCCTAGAAAAAGTAATTGAGGGTAATCTCAAATCACAAAATTAATTAATTTAATAAATTCATACAATTACTGAAAAAAATCAATCTTATGCTGATTTATTGCTCTACTTGAACAAGTACAGTTATATTGAAAACCTCCACTATATTCTTGCTAAATATTCTTTGTTAACTAAGTAGGAAGAGCTGAATAAATTATTTATCTTTGATATACAAGTTTTTTGTTATAGCAATAGAGATGAAGATATGGCTCAGTGTAAAGGATGCAATAGAAAATTATGATCCCATTAAAGATCAAAAGCTGGAAACCACTGTAACTAGGGTTCCTACAAAAATATAAAATTCACCTATTTTTTCAATTCAGCAATTTTTAAAATGCTTTTTAAACAATTACAAATTTTTCCAAATAGCTTCAGACTGTTATGAATATATTTTTACGTTTCAGGTATATAGTCTAATTTCTATCTGAAAAAAAATCTTGTGATATATACAGGATAGGTATAACTAATTACCCTGTTGTTCAAATATGGAAATACGTAAGGAGGTGAAATGAGCCAATCTGAATATCAGTTAATGTTAGAAATCAAATTAGAATGCCTAAATTTGCAGAGCCTCTAACCTTATTTTTGACTGTAGTCATCCTAATACAAGAAATACCATATAGGAGATATTTTTATTGAATGAACCACATATATTTTCTTTCATCTTATGATTTTGTTTACTACTGTATAGTTAATGAAACTTGGATAAGTCCTAAGACTTTGTGCACCAGTTTTTATATGTACAAACATTTTGAGATATTTGTAAAAATAAAGGCAAAAATTACTGAAACTATCTAAAGCTTTACATATTTGAATACATTTTGCTAATGATATCTATAATGATAATAAAATATTTACATAGTCTAACATCATCATAATAATAAAAATAGTAATAGCCACTTGGAGGCAATATAGCAGAGCAGTTAACCAACACAGACTCTGAAATGACACCTGGTTATAAAATTTCTCCCGGGCTACTTACTAGCTGTTTAATCTTTGAGCCTTAATATCCTCATCTGTAAAATGCAAATATATTATCAGTCTCAGGATCTTCTCCATCAAGCTACTGTGATGATGAAATTGATTAATCTCTGTTAAAGTGCTCAAAGTAACGACTAGCACACAGTAAGGTGTTACATTAGAGAATGTTTCCTGTGATCCGGGTTCTAGGCTACTTGCTTTATCTACTCCACTGAAAAGGAAACTTTCATGCTTCTTAAAATCTCCTCAGTGAACTCCTCCTTTCTCTCTCCACACTAGTGTGCACCTTATGGATAAAATTCCGTGAGGCAGAGCACAGAGTCTGGCTCCCTACAAGGCAGGAAGCATGGGACAAAACTTGAACAGTGGGAAGCGAGGGACAGAGAAGATTCATGCAGAGAAATTTCCCCCTTTTTTCTGCCTTACATGTACTGCTTTAAGAGGTCTCCTCGCAAACTGGGAGAAATCCTGTATGGCTAAAAGCAGCAGGCACACCTGCTGTGCTGGGTTGAGTCACTCGAGGATGTGATGTGAAGCAGTGGTCTGGGACTGAAGGAGTCATCCTGTGGTCTTCCTTTTGGTCCTCACTAAAGGACCAAAGCACCCAATACAGCTGCCCTGAGTGTTAGTGGCAGACAGCTTGAGCTAAATACATTCCACTGGAGAAAAGCAGCTGCCCCATCCCAGGTTTTGCCACCCTCTACCACAGCTTGCACCCAATAGCTGGTGACAGAAGGAATGCAGAGGCCTCTGTGTCAATCTGGCACTACCTTCAAGGCCCATCTAAATCCCAGAGCTTCCTGAGATTGATGGAGACTTCTGATGCAGATCAGCTTCTCCCTCTGCTTTCCTCTTTCACTCCCTTCAAAATGTTTTTCCTCAAATGCCCCCCAACAACACTCATGAGCCAAATCACTGTCTCACGGTCTGTTTCTGAGACACTACACTCTTTCTAAAACACTTTACTCTCCCTTTCCTCACCCTCACAGCCCTGGACTACAACCACTCAAATAAAAGATCAGTAGTTTAATCTTTGACTTACATTTTGTTTCCAAGAACTTCCTGGCTAAGACATCTGTGTGCTCATTCAGTTGTGATTGACTTTTTTACCCCATGGATTGTACACCACCAGGCTCTTCTGTCCATGGAATTTTCCAGGAAAGCATACTGGAGTGGGTTGCCATTTCCTCCTCCAGGGGATCTTTCTGACCCAAGGATCAAACCTGTGTCTCTTGCGTCTTCTGTATTGACAGGTGGATTCTTTACCACTGAGCCACCTGGGAAGCCCTTTAAGATATCTACATACCTCATTTAATCCTTCCACAGTCCTGTGAGGCAGATATCACTCCTCTCATTTTGTAGATTAGGAAAGGAGATTCACAGAGATGAGATCTCTGCCCAAACGCTCAAACTAGAAAGTGGCAGAGTCAGAATTTGAATCTAGGTCTGAGCAAAATCCACATCTTTAAGCACAATACTGTATTCATATCATACATTTTGCCCAAACCAATATTTTATTTAGATATCGATGAACTTTTTTTTTCTGAGATGGTAACTTCGATGGTAGCAAAAAAATCCATATTAGTTTTCCAAAGTCCACAAAAGAGAAAAGCTGATCTGTCTTGAAAAAATTTAAATTAATTGCAACTCTTCTTCATCATCAGATGATAGCATTAATAACCGGGGAGTTAACCCTGAATATTCACTGGAAGGACTGATGCTGAAGCTGAAGTTTCAATCCTTTGGTCACCTGATGGGAAGAGCTGACTCACTGGAAAAGACCCTGATGCTGGGAAAGATTGAAGACAGGAGGAGGAGGAGCAACAGACGATGAGATGGTTGGATGGCATCAGCAACTCAATGGATATGAGTCTGAGCAAACTCCAGAAGATAGTGAAGGACAGGGAAGCCTGGCATGCTGTAGTCACGGAGTCGCAAAGAGTTGGACACAACTTCGCAAATGACAGCAACAAAGTGACAATGGAATACACAAACTTCTGCATTTGCAGCCACACATGTCCTCTCTTCTTAACACACATGTTCCACTTGCTACTCTTTGAGTGTGTAAAGAAACCTAATGTACTTCACTGTTGTTGTTTAGCCGCTGATTTGTATCGGAACTTTTGGCGACCCTTTGGCGACCCTTTGGCTATTGCCCACTGGCAAGGATACTGGAGTGGTTGCCATTTCCTTCTTCAGGGGATCTCCCCGACCCAGGGATCAAATTCGCGTCTCATGCATTGGCAGGTGAATTCTTTACCACTGAGCCACAGGGGAAGCCCAAAGTACATCCGCAGGCTAGGATTATAGTTCGACTGTGGATTCGTTCGTAGAGGATGTCAGGCATCATACTGGTGTGTAAAAAAAGACTGGAACTGAAAAGATGCTTAAGAGCTAATCAGCACAACACAACTAACAGGCCAAACAAACCACAAGGCCTTTAGGGAACAGCCCTGCTTATCTCTCCATCTCACTTCACACCACATTCCTGTCACTACTATGCCTTAGTCACCATGGCCTTATTTATTTCCCAGCAAACAATTTACCTCAGGACTTTATATTTTCTGCTTTAAACTCCCTTAACAGCAAGCTGAATTTTCTCCCATTGTTGTTCTCACTCATAATACCATAATTTAGTTTTTTTCCTCTATAGAATTTAACATTTTTAAATTATGTCTTCATGGATAAATTTGCTTATTATCTTTGATCTGAAGAGAAGCCAGTTCAGTTCAGTTCAGTCGCTCAGTCATGTCCGACTCTTTGCGACCCCATGAATCACAGCACGCCAGGCCTCCCTGTTCATCACCATCTCTCGGAGTCCACTCAGACTCATGTCCATTGAGTCTGTGATGCCATCCAGACATCTCATCCTCTGTCGTCCCCTTCTCCTCCTGCCCCCAGCATCAGAGTCTTTTTCAATGAGTCAACTCTTCGCATGGGGTAGCCAAAGTACTGGAGTTTCAGCTTTAGCATCATTCCTTCCAAAGAAATCCCAGGGCTGATCTCCTTCAGAATGGACTGGTTGGATCTCCTTGCAGTCCAAGGGACTCTCAAGAGTCTTCTCCAACACCACAGNTGAAGTGATGGGACCAGATGCCATTATCTTCGTTTTCTGAATGTTGAGCTTTAAGCCAACTTTTTCACTCATACATTGACACAAATCAGCCATGGGTGTACATATGTCCCCCATCCTGAACCCCACTCCCACCTCCTTCCATATGCCATCCCTCAGGTTTGTCCCAAGACACTGGCTTTGAGTGCCTTGTTTCATGCATTGAACTTGGATTGGTGATCTATTTCACATATGGTAATATACATGTTTCAATGCTATACTCTCAAATCATCCCACCCTTGCCTTTTCCCAAAGAGTCCAAAAGTCTGTTTTTATTATCTGGGTCTTGCATTTAGGGTCACTGTCACCATCTTTCAAAATTCCATATATATGCATTAATATACTGTATTGGTATTTTTCTGACTTACTTTGCTCTGTATAATAGGCTCCAGTTTCATCCACCTCTTTAGAACTGATTCAAATGTGTTTCTTTTTAATAGCTGAGTAATATTTCATTGTGTGTATGTACCACAGCTTTCTTATCCATTTGTCTGCTGATGGACATCTAGGTTGCTTCCATGTNCTTCTCCAACACCACAGTTCAAAAGCATCAATTCTTCAGTGCTCAGCCTTCTTCACGGTCCAACTCTCACATCCATACATGACCACAGGAAAAACCATAGCCTTGACTAGACGGACCTTAGTTGGCAAAGTAATGTCTCTGCTTTTGAATATGCTATCTAGGTTGGTCATAACTTTTCTTCCAAGGAGTAAGCATCTTCTAATTTCATGGCTGTAGTCACCATCTGCAGTGATTTTGGAGCCCCTCAAAATAAAGTCTAACACTGTTTCCACTGTTTCCCCATCTGTTTCCCATGAAGTGATGGGACCGGATGCCATGATCTTCGTTTTCTGAATGTTGAGCTTTAAACCAACTTTTTCGCTCTCCTCTTTCACTTTCATCAAGCCAGAGTATTTGCTTATTTAATGTACCTCACCCACCAGACTGCAAATTTTGTAAGGACAATGTCTGTTTTGTCCATGTCTATTTGAATGAATAAACAAATAGATTTTACAAGGATAGTCTTAGATAGTAGAGCCATTATGCTGGATATAATTAATGTTGTAAAGAATTTACCCTATTGTCTTCATATACGTATGGAAGTTGTCATCGTATGAATGATGACTGAAACCTGAGGGAAGTGATTACAAAAACAGGTACATGAGCCGGCTCATTTCTGAGCCCAGATGAAAGCTTCCTGTCAAGTAATCATACATGTTTTCTTGCGCATTCTCTCTCTCTTGTCACAATGACTTCTCCTTTCAAAAATGTTTCTTGGTTTTTTTCTAAGGTCTGAACCAAAGAAGAACAACACACATAAACTATTGAAGAAAATAAAGCACTCTGCTCAAAATTGTTTTCAGAAAGAAATAATATTTATATAGGATGAAAAATATCCAAACTCAGAATTAAAATTTGGGAATTAGTCCCTTTTACTGATTAAATCATTCAATATTTGTCCAGCAGACTCATGTAATACTTTTTTTGGCCCTAATAAAAATGATTAAGATGGCCGTCTATGCCATTCAGAAGAGAGCAATATATTTTGCTATTCTGCTTCATTGTCCTATTCATTTCAAAATATGTACTAAAAATTTTTGTGTTTATAATTTTTCTCCTCTCTTCTAGTCCAGAACAACAACTTCTCCCCCTGCAAAAAAAAAAAAAACAACTACCCTTTCCTCTGAAAGGGTTTGAAGATGCCCTTAATGATCACTACTCTCTAGCTGCTCCCGCTCTCATAATCCCTTGCCTTTCTTTTCAGTCTACTACGTTCTATAGCATATTATACCATAAACACGTATCATTTCTGTATTCTCCTACCACATGCTAAGGTTAGGGTTAAGAGGTACTCATTGATGTGCCCCTCCCCAAATAGTTGGCCTAATATCTAGTATAAATTAGGTGAGTCTCCTCTTTATTTATTTCTCAGCTGACTACTAGTACATTTCATCACTTCTGATGGTTTAATTAGAAGAGGGTAGAAACCACAATGACAAAGCCTCTCTTAGGGAGGGGAGGGGAGAACCTGGACTCTGGCTCTTTGCCAAAGATAGTGGGTGGTTCTTAGGATGTGATTCCCTGAACAGCAGCATTGACTTCACCTGGGGACTGCTAGCAATGCACACTCTCAGGCTCCAGCCCAGACTGATTCAGTCAGAAATTCTGGAGGGTAGGACCGTGAGTCAGCCTCTTGCCTGTTAAAGTCTGAGAAGCATGAGTGTACAGTGATGACAATATAGCTCTGTTAAAAGTAAGATGATTCAATTCTACTCATGAAGATATCATGAAGAGATATTATCTTAATATGAGTATCGTCATATTAGCTAAAGCACTATGAAGTAGTACAAGATATATATATATATATATATATACACCACAGTTCAGTTCAGTTCATTAGCTTAGTTGTGTCCGACTTTTTGCGACCCCATGAATTGCAGCACGCCAGGCCTCCCTGTTCATCATCAACTCCCGGAGTTCACTCAGANGGGTCTAAGCAATATCTTTGAAGGTCTATCAACTAGCTGTAAAAGAGAAGGATACTATTGGAGTACAGAGGACCAAGCAGAGGATGCTGGTGTTACATCATGCTCAGCAGCACTGGATCTTTTCTCTAGGCCAGTGCTCAAGGAAAAAGAAGTGAACAAAAAAAAAGAAACACTACAGTCTCATTGTTGATACCTTTGAAAATCTCCCATTCTTCCCACTCTGATGTTTAAATGAGTCTCTGCCAATCTCTACCCTAAACCCCTGTCACTGAAGAGCTAGCCACTAGAAGCATTAAAGACTTGGAAGGTGACCAATGTTTTATCTCTAGTATAACTAAAAGTGTCAGTATCTAAGGAGGTGCTCAATGCAGTTACCGTTAAAGACTCTGGAGCTAGATTAACTGGCTTAGAATTCTAGTTCCACCAGTCATGTGGCTTTGAGGAAACTGTCCTACCTGTGCCTCAGCTTCCTTATCTGTATAATGAAGATAATAATATCTAATGCTTAAAGTTGTCACAGGGATCAGATGTAGTTATAGTAGCATAGCACTAAGAATGGTGTCTGCCACATAATAACAATATATAAAATTTTCTAAATAAAATCACTATTCCCAGAGGATCAGGAAACAAAACAAACAGAAAAACAACCTGTATCCAAAATCCCTGCTATAAAATAGAATCCTTGTGTTTTGAGATAATTGCTGGTTCACACAGTTATTTCTAAATAACTTCATAATTATAAGTTGGGTCATTCAAATAATACTATTTTTATGGATGGATTTAAATAAAAAGTAAAGCATCCAAGATGATTATAATTGAACTCCTTTCAGGTNATGTTTGGCCATTTTCCCTTTTCCTTCTCTTTCCAAGGCCTCTGTGCTCTAAATATCCTATAATGCTGTGTTGTGTGCTTAGTCACTCAGTCATGTCTGAGTCTCTGTGACCCAGGACTTTAGCCCACTAGGTTCCTCTATCTATGGGGATTCTCCAGGCAAGATTACTGGAGTGGGTTGCTATGCCCTCCCCCTGGGGATCTTCCCATCCCAGGGATCGAACCCAAGTCTCCCACATTACAGATGAATTCTTTACCATCTGAGCCACCAGGGAAAATATCCTTTAATACTCCACACAAGATTCTCCAGCTCTGAGGCCCATGTTCCCTATGCACCTGCCATCTCTGCCCCACCAACGGAATTCTAATGACTGACCTGTGCAGTTGCCAGGGCTGCTGCTTAATCCATGTGTGGCTGCCACTGACACCTTGCAGTAGTCAGCATTAGCGCTTTGGTGTGGTGTTTCGTCGCTAAGTCGTGTATGACTGCTTGTGACCCCATGGACTGTAGCCTGCCAGGCTCCTCTGCCCATGGGATTTTCCAGGCAAGAGTGCTGGAGTGGGCTGTCATTTCCTTCTCCAGGGATATGCTAATTGTTTTCATACTGTCCCTCAACAAATGCTTATTGCCCAGTTGATCAACAGCAGATGTTCTGACTGATGTTCAGTAGTTGATACAAATGCCTTGTGTTCCAGGGAACTTCAGCCCAGTAAAGGATACACACACACACACACANTGGTCATAACTTTTCTTCCAAGGAGTAAGTGTCTTTTAATTTCATGGCTGCAATCACCATCTGCAGTGATTTTGGAGCCCCCCCAAATAAAGTCTGACATTGTTTCCACTGTTTCCCCATCTATTGCTTCACTTTCAGGCAGTGAAATCATCTAAATCACTTATGTTATCTACCTGGCTACCTGGGTCCTGGAATGTTGGACAGGTGTTGTAAATTTAATTAGGGTATCATTTTCAAGAGGGGAAATACACTTTAAAAGTAAGCACTCCACAGTACTCATTCTTGATACTCAAGCACTCAGGCTGCTACTGAACACTACACCTTACTCTGAAGTCTAGAGTTGAGATTTTCACATTTTGAAAAGATTTAGAAAAGTGCTCTCATAAAACACTTCTCAGTTACTCTTGAAAATCCTTTGTTTGCAATATAGATCAGTTTCTCTTCAAAATGTTTAAGCTACTTTAGGAGTTAGTATCATGAAGAAAATTAACACTCATTTGCTTATTCACTCAGACAGTCATAAGTATGTTTAAAATAATAAAAGAAATGAGCATGTAGCAAATCCAGTGCCTACCTTCAAGTAGCTTGCAAATAAAATAGCTGACAACCAACTCTATGGAGAAATACATAAGCAATTCTTGAGTTCAGCGAGCTTACCTCTGATTAGAGGGGTCGGAAAAGGTACTGTGGTCAGGAACTGAACAATGAGCAGGCTTTCACTAAAGAGAGTGAGTTGCAGTGAAGGGGAGTGGTAATGAAATGAGGCTGGATTCCCTGGTGGCTCAGATGGTAGAGCATCTGTCTACAGTGAGGGAGACCCGGGTTTGATCTCTGGGTCGGGAAGATCCCCTGGAGAAGGAAATGGTAATCCACTCCAGTACTATTGTCTGGAAAATCCCATGGACAGAGGAGCTTGGTAGGCTACAGTCCATGGGGTCGCAAAGAGTTGGACAAGACTGAGCGACTTCACTTTCATTTTCATGCACAAGAAACTCCAGCTTTCTTTGGTAGGCTTGAGCCATCAACAGCAAGCAGGGGGTGGGATAATGCACTTTAGAGCAGAAGAAAGGCTTTCTGACCAAGGGAGAATGGGCTCTCTAAGGGTAATGCTAGCAGATTTGTACTCTACAGACTAGATATTTTGAGGATGAAAAAAACTAAAAGAGAAGATAATGGTCAATGTTATAAAATTACAATACTATGACTTCACTCTGATCATAAAAAGGGAGCATCCAATTGCTCCATTATTTCATTTGCCTACTTTGCATGATTTTAAAAAGCAGTAAGATTCCATTCAAAAATCATTCATGAAAATAAAATTTTTTTCTTCTTCTGGCTCTTTTGAATAGACTTAGTTGAAATGACATTTTTATACAGTATTCTTTCTAAAAAATATGCACATATATCACTGTAAAATTATTTTCTTTTTACTATTCTGAATAACTTCTATAAAAGGAAGTAAATTTTTATGTAATATATATGGTGGCCAATAATTGAGAGTAACATTCAGCTAAGTACAACAATAAGCATAATAATAGGTATATTGACTTAGTGCATCATTTTCAGGAGCTCCAAGTGCTTCACAGGCTTTAATTCTTCACAACATCTCACTGAGGTTGGAAAAGGGGCAGGTATCATGAACAAGGTTCCTGCTCTTTGTGAAATGAAGTGACTTTACAGATGGTGTCTTTGAGACAGAGCATGGGGGCTTTCTTGCAAAAAGGTAGATCGAGGCACAATATATTCTCTGCCTCTTGAGAGTGTATCATCACAGTGAATCAGTTAGCCATGGAGAATGAGGACCAAGCTAGTAAAGTTTTGTTTTAGGTAGAGGTCAGAGTTGAGTAGCTAAAGTTCCCACTTCATATAAGAATACCTGCAAGATCTTATTTACTTTGCGATTACTCCAAAATCACATATTGTCTCTCAATGAAATGTGTTAACTTCATTTTAAAGCAAAAATAATTGTAGCCGCTTTTGCATGCAGTCCACTCAACACAGATGAGGGATGTCTCTAAACTAATCTTGATGCTATCATAAAGCAGTGACCGACCACAGGATGACAACAACTATTTCAAAGCAGTATATCACATGTAACTTCAGTAAATTATCTAATGAGTTTGAGGAAACTATTTATTGACCAATGAATTTATAACTGATCTTAGATATCACTTTTGCATGAATGCTAAACAAAATCTTATCCTGTGTACCATTAAGCAGGGTAAGAAAAGATTACAATATAGTAGTAGAAAGAATGGAGACAGAGAGAAAGAAACTGGGTAATTTTCTCTCTCGATTCTCTTCAATGTCACTCCTGATAAAGGAAATAGATAGATTAAAAGGGAAACAAGAAAGGAAAAAGCTTAGAAGCATTACAAAGTAGAGAAGAAAAAAATATTTTTTAAAAAGTGATGATTTTTTGATTCACTGCTTTTGCAGTATGATACCAACTGCCTATATTTGCACTTTATCACAAAATGTCTATTATATATATATATATATGTATTATTTATACCTCTCTCTTTATACACATACGCTCTTTAGGAATTCTTATTCTACAATAATATTTTAACTAAGATACATGTTAACAATTTTTTCAAAGATTCAAGATTTTATGTATTATAACTATTTCAGAACACAATGCATTTATTTGGGGTATGCCTAATTCTTAAGCTAAGAATAGACTCTAAAACATAATCCTAATGTTCATACTTGACAGAGCTCTAGGACTTCTAAGTCATCTTTTCCTATGGAACCCTTAAAAGGAAGGTAATACAACAGATTACATTTATCAGATTTGTATTTTATCATTCAGGCAGCAGTAGGAATGAGGAATGAGAACAGAGGGCTTGAAAAATAAGTGAAAGAGCTTGGTCATCAATAGAATGGAGAAAATCATCTTGAGTATGAATCTCATATTTCTGGCTTGGGCACTGAGATGAAAAATGGTCCAATTCACCATAAGAAGAGATTTGGAGGGGGAATTATTACTTCACATATAAACATGCTTAATTTGAGATGTCTGTGGATCTCCAAGTGTTGATGCAGTGTTGGCAGGCATTTGAGTAAATGTTTATGATAATCAGAACATTCTGGGCTGGAGAATATTCAGATTTATAAATCATCAGAGTACAAATGGTAACAGAAGTCACTAAAGTGGAGGAGACTGTCCAGAGGATAAAGACTAAAAAGATAAGTACATCAAAGAGAGAATACTGATATTCAAGATCAGGCAAATCAAGGTGAGTACATAAAAGAAGGGCTTCGCCACTGACTCAGTGGTAAAGAATTCACCTCCAATGCAGGAGCTGCAGGTTCATTCCCAGGGTGGGAAGATCCCCTGGAGAAGGAAATGGTGATCCACTTCAGTATTTTTACCCCAAAAATCCCATGAACAGAGAAGCCTGGAGGGTTACAGTCCATGGGGTCGCAAAGAGTCAAACACAATCAGCGACTAAAACAACAACATCCACACAAAAGAAATTAGACATGACACAATCAGAAAGATAGTAATGAAGACAGGAGCGAGTGGTATCAGGGAAAGCAAGTTATAAGAAAGCTTAGAAGAGAAAGTGATCAACAGTGTCCCATGCATCAAAGACATCAAATAATGTGAAGGCCAAATAGCCTCCTGGATGGTATTTTCAATAAGCTTTTAGCAATAGACCCATTTTCTTGATGCTGCTGCTGCTGCTGCTAAGTTGTTTCAGTCATGTCCGACTCTGTGCGACCCCACAGGTGACAGCCCACTGGGCTCCCCTGTCCCTGGGATTCTCCAGGCAAGAACACTGGAGTGGGTTGCCATTTCCTTCTCCAATGCAGGAAAGTGAAAAGTGAAAGTGAAGTCGCTCAGTCGTGTCCAACTCTTTACGATCCTATGGACTGCAACCTACCAGGCTCCTCCGTCCATGGGATTTTCAAGGCAAGAATACTGGAGTGGTTTGCCATTATGATAGACTTTCACATAATGTAAATATATCTTCAAGTATGAGTAAAAAAGGATATTAACAAGATATGAAGTACCCAAATCTGATTTTCACTACATGAAGTTACTCTCAGCCAGCAATATGAAAAGGAACTGTCCTGTACCTGCCTCCTCTCAAAGGATCAGCTAGGATAAGTGAGAGAAAAGAACTGCCAATCCATTCATTCCTCAAAGTGGGACAACCAAGAGACTAAGTCCACAAACCAGCATATTTGAGTCCGTTGCTTTCAAATGAGTACAGTTTACTGCTACATTCTGGCTTCTTCCCCCTTGCCCCAATGCCCCCAAGATATCACCACAAAAGAGAGAGTTCACAGAGCTTTTTTCTATTTAAAAAAAAAAAAA
>SJYV01043237.1:41306-57470 GCA_006410875.1 Neotragus pygmaeus | reverse complement strand
AGGGATTTGATTTAGGTCATACCTGAATGGTCTAGTGGTTTTCCCTACTTTCTTCAATTTAAGTCTGAATTTGGCAATAAGGAGTTCATAATTTGAGCCACAGTCAGCTCCCGGTCTTGTTTTAGCTAACTGTATAGAGCTTCTCCATCTTTGGCCACAAAGAATATAATCAATCTGATTTCGGTGTTGACCATCTGGTGATGTCCATGTGTAGAATCTTCTCTTGTATTATTGGAAGAGGGTGTTTGCTATGACCAGTGCATTCACTTGGCAAAACTCTATTAGCCTTTGCCATGCTTCATTCCGCATTCTTAGGCCAAATTTGCCTGTTACTCCAGGTGTTTCTTGATTTCCTACTTTTGCATTCCAGTCCTCTGTAATGAAAAGGACATCTTTTCTGGGTGTTAGTTCTAAAAGGTCTTGTAGGTCTTCATAGAACCGTTCAACTTCAGCTTCTTCAGCGTTACTGTTCAGGGCATAGACTTGGATTACTGTGATACTGAATGGTTTGCCTTGGAGAGGAACAGAGATCATTCTGTCATTTTTGAGATTGCATCCAAGTACTGCATTCAGACTCTTGTTGACTGTGATGGCTACTCCATTTCTTCTAAGGGATCCCTGCCCACAGTAGTAGATATAATGGTCATCTGAGTTAAATTCACCCATTCCAGTCCATCTTAGTTCGCCAATTCCTAGAATGTCAACGTTCACTCTTGCCATCTCATTTGACCGCTTCCAATTTGCCTTGATTCATGGACCTGATGTTCCAGGTTCCTATGCAATATTGCTCTTTACAACATCAGACCTTGCTTCTATCACCAGTCACATCCACAGCTGGGTGTTGTTTTTGCTTTGGCTCCATCCCTTCATTCTCTCTGGAGTTATTTCTCCACTGATCTCCAGTAGCGTGTTGGGCACCTACTGACCTGGGGAATTCATCTTTCAGTGTCCTACCATTTTGCCTTTTCATACTGTTCATGGAGTTCTCAAGGCAAGAATACTGAAGTGGCTTGCCATTCCCTTCTCCAGTGAACCACATTCTGTCAGATCTCTCCACCATGACCCGCCCGTCTTGGGTTGCCCCGCGGGCATGGCTTAGTTTCATTTAGTTAGATGAGGCTGTGGTCCGTGTGATCAGATTGACAGGTTTCAGTCTGTCTGCCCTCTGATGCCCTCTCTCAGCGCCTGCCACCTTAGTGGGGTTTTCTTGCCTTGGACATGGGGTATCTCATCTCCACTGCTCCTGACCTTGGACATGGGGTATCTCATCATGGCTGCTGCTCCCAACCTTGGACAGGGGGTGTATCCTCTCTGCTGCTCCTGACCTTGGACATGGGATATCTCCTCTCCACTGCTCCTGACCTTGGACGTGGGGTAACTCCTCTCTGCTGCTCCTAACCTTGGATGTGGGGTATCTCTGCTCCGCCATTCCTGCGTGGCATGGCCACCATAGAATGTCATCCGTAGAATGGGGCTAATAATATTTAGTATCTCGGCTTCCCTGATGGCTCAGACAGTAAAGCGTCTGCCTGCAATGCGGGAGACCTGGGTTCAGTCCCTGGGTTGGGAAGATCCCTGGAGAAGGAAGTGGCAACCCACTCCAGTACTCTTGCCTGGAGAATCCCATGGATGGAGGAGCCTGGTAGGCTACAGTCCACGGGGGTCGCAAAGAGTCGGACACGACTGAGCTACTTCACTTCACAGTTGCTGTGACATTAAGTGAGTTACTGTGTGGAAAGCCCATAAAACAAGGGAGGAAGCATTTGTTGTTGTTATAGGAGCCCCTCCTCTCGGATCACCACCAAGGACAGCTTCTTCCTTAGCCACCCCGTAAGGAGGATGCTAGCATCTCAGAAGATGAGACTGGAGGCCCGGTTAGTCAGTGCTGAAGGCAGCATCACCACTCCAGGCTGAGGAGGGCCTGCACCTGGGTGCCTGCCTTCTCGAGTTCCAGCCGAAAACCTCCCCCGGACTGAGGCTCTGCTGACCTGCTGTGTGTGCTGGTTTACTGAGGTACAAGGTGTGTGGAATGAAAACTCAGCGAGCTTTCACAGACGGAAGCAGGCATCTAAGTGCCGTGACAGGCATGGTTTGGGACAGTCCCAGCCCTTCAGGAGGTTTCTGTGCATCCCTGGCTTCCTGGCCCTGGACACCCGGCCGCATCCCTCTGATACAGCGGTGGTGGCCGCGTGGCGAGCAGGGTGCTGCTATGGGTGTGGGTGGCCGTTCGGCTTGGGTGGCAGGCGGGTGGCCGGCGGGTGGCCAGGCCGGAGTGTCAGTCAGATCTGCGCCTGCGCCGGGCCTTGGGCTCGTCATCCGTCGGCCGGGCCTCTCACCACACTGCAGTCAGCACACGGCCGGGCTCTGGGTGCCGTGGAGGGCGGTGAGGCGGGCCAGGCCCTCTGGTCCTGGTGCAGCAGGAGGGGGGCCAGCAGCCCCTCTGAGCGGGGGACCTCTGCAGCCAGGTGCCCACAGGCTGCACCCGTGGCCCACAGGGGCCCGTATGGCCGCCCGCTGCCCATACCTGGGGCCCTTTCTCCTCCTCCATCGCTTTTCATGGGGTGAACTGCTCCCAGAGGACAGTGAGGCTGAGCTCCCAGCCTTGAGGACGAGGACCCGGCCCGCCATCTGCTTTGCCTCCGTGCAAGTCAGGGTGCTACTGCTACCTGCTCAGCCCTCGGTATCCCCTCTCGTGTACCGGGCACTGCCCGGGCGTGAGGCTGGTGCTGTCGCCCTCAGCAGTAAGGGGCAGTGTGCCCCCAAGACCTTTCTCAGGCAGTGAGGAGTGGGGCGATTGTCTGCATAGCCCCCCTGAGTGGGGCCCCGCCCTGGGCTCCATCAAGGCTCAGTGCCCCCACCCAGGGAGGGGCAGAGCCGGCCTGGCAGAGTGGGGTGGGTGTGGGGAGCGGGTGTTGCTGGGTAAGGTTGCACGTGCAGGTGTGTGTGGGTGTGTGTGGGTGTGTGCACACGTGCGGCTGTGTGTGGATGTATGTGCAGGTGTGTGCATGCGTGTGTGGCTGCGTGTGGATGTTTGTGCGGGTGTGTGCAGCTGCATGTGGATGTGTGTGCATGTGTGTGCGGCTGTGTGTGGATGTGTGTGTGGGTGTGTGTGGATGTGTGTCCAGGTGTGTGTGCGTGCATGCATGTGCGACTGCGTGTGGATGTGTGCAGGTGTGCGTGTGTGCATGCATGTGCGGCTACGTGTGGATGTGTGCAGGTGTGCAGGTGTGTGCACACATGTGCAGCTGCATGTGTATGTGTGTGCACACGTGTGCGGGTGTGCGTGGCTGCGTGTGGATGTGTGTGCAGGTGTGTGTGCGTGCATGCATGTGTGGCTGCGTGTGGATGTGTGCGGGTGTGTGCACGTGTGTGCACGTGTGTGTGGCTGCATGTAGCTGTGTGTGGATGTGTGTGCAGGTGTTTGTGGGTGTGTGCAGGTGTGTGTGGGTGTGTGCATGCATGTGCGGCTGCATGTGGATGTGGGTGTGTGCATGCGTGTGCTGCTGCATGTGGATGTGTGCACACGTGTGTGGCTGAGTGTGGATGTGTGTGCGGGTGTGTGCAGGTGTGTGCAGGTCACAGCTCAGCCCTGCGGGGCAGGCCTCTGGGCAGGAGACCCACAGCCCAACCAGGTCTCCCCATGCCCCTCTGGCCGAGAATCCCCTTCCTGCTCGTCGCTCTCAGCACCCACCCTAGCCCCCAGGGGAGTCTGGGCAGTGAGACAGCTGAGTCAGGAGGTAGGGAGTTTACGATGACCACACCATCCCCGAGCTCCGGGTTGTAGCCCCTGCTGGCCCCCTTCCTGAGGGACACGATCTGATTAGGTCTGGGGCAAACTGCAGGCAGGCACGGTGGAGATGCCCTGGCTGTACTGAGTTCTTGCCCCCAGGGACAGAGGAGGCCTGAGGTGAGGGTGCTGCCCGTCCCACGGGCAAAACCATCACCAGGCCTGGAGTGGGTCTGCAGAGCTTCTGGCTCAGCCCCTTGGCTGATGATGAAATTGATGAAACAGTGAGTGAGGGCTTCCCTGGAGCACACAGCAGGTGTGCTGACCACCAGGCTCTGTAGACCATATCTCATTCGCTTGTCCCTTTAGTGGCACTGAGGGGTCAACAGTGAGTGAGTGGGCGTCAGGAACTGAATGACGGGAGGCCTTCCTGGAGGAGGCAGTGATGGGAGGCCTTTCTGGAGGAGGCGGTGTCGCGCTCCTGCTCTGAGGGCTGAGTCGGGAAAGCGGCAGGACGAGGCAGGTGCTTGTGTCCCAAGGATGTGAGGTGGGTTTGAGCCAGGCCTTGTGGCCCAGTGGAGGCTCCCTGCAGACGGGTTTGTGGCCTCAGGGCCTTTCCTCCATCCGAGCCACACCGCCAGCCCCGGGGTGCATCCCGGGGTGACTGGATCCGGCTGGTGGCCTGTCACTCATCGAGGTGGCCCTTCTCAGCTTGGGGCCACAGCCCTCAGCCACCCCCTTCCGATCACCAGGGTTCTCAGTGCACAGACACCTCAGTGAATGCATCTCCAAACCCAAACCGTCCCTCGGAAAGTGGAAATTTGGGTCTCTGGGGCTGAGTAGGGACTGCAGTCAAAGTGGGGGGGGCGAGGTCACTGAGCCTGGCACGGGGTCTCCTCCCCTGTCAGACGGGGGCTCCCACAGGCGCACAGGCTTCCTCCCTCCAGCCCTGCTCCCCCACCTCTGCTCCCGCCCAGCAGGGCCAGTGGAGGCACACAGGATGGGCAGGAACTATGAGAAGGTGTTCAGGCTAACTCTTGGCCTCGGGGGTCAGTGTGGGGAGCCACCCCCAGAGCGAGTGGGGGAAGAGCCCCAGTGCACAGGTGCCGGAGAAGCCGCAGCTGAGCGCCCGGGAGCCTGGTCTGCCTGCGAGACAGGATCCCGCCTCCCGGCCCCAGCAGTGGCTCTAAGGGCCCTTACCGGCGGCGGCCACCCCCGGCCCCGTGCTGTGAGGAGGCGGCGTGTCTGCGGGTCCGCCCTGTGCCTCAGGGTCCCCGTTTGCAAGGTTGGGGCTCTGAGGATGACCAGGAGAAGGGGAAGGAGGCGGCTGCTGGAACGGAGGGACACGAGCACGCTCAGGCTGCACAGGGTCTGGCAGGCGGTGGGAGGGCCCCCCGAGCCTGCTGTGGAGAGGTCTGTGGTCAGACTCACTGAGGATGGCCCGCCTGCCCTTGGAGGATGGCTGGGGCTCTGGGTTCCCACGGGGAGGGGACTGAGTGGGAGGCTGGGAACCGGATCGTGTCTGTGACAGACCGGCAGCAGGAGAGGTTGGAGGACGGGGCGGTGGTGGGCTAGGCGGCCACGCAGGGCCCCCCACCCCGCAGGACGTGGCGCTGCCTGGGCCTTGGCCTGGGAGCTGTCCAGCACGGAGCCTGCTGAAAGCAGCTGGGCCTGGCCCGCAGGGGCCTCAGGGGAGTTGGGCTCTCCCCAGGGCCCCTGCCCCGTCCCTGCCTCCAGGGTTGAGGCAAGCATACGGGGTCAGGCCTGGGGTGGCAGGTCTCTGCTCCTTCTCCAGGAGGCGGTCCGGGTCGTGGGGGGAGCGCCGTGTGTGCAGTCTAACTAAGCACGGCAAAGGCAAGGTCTCTGCTCTGCCTCCCCCAGGAAGCCCCCCACGCTCCCGGTCTCACCGTGAAACCAGCCTGGGAGTGGCCCTGGGCCTGCCACACAGCTGGGGACCCAGGTTGCTTCTGCTGTGAAGGGAGGGTGACGGTGTCTGCCTCCTGGGCTGTGTGAAGCCGAGCTGGGCTCCTGCAGGTGCTGTGCCGGGAACCGGGGGCAGGGGCCTTGCTCTTCCTCCTCCGAAGGGCAAGCCTAGTCCAGGGGTCCGCACCCCCCAAAAGGGTGAGCTTAGTCCAGCGGCCCACACCCCCCAGTGCTGGGCTGGTGGTGAGGGTCCTTTTTCATCATTCCGAGGCTGCAGGTGAGATTGAAGGCAGTGCCCCCTGGGGAAGGGGCCTATGATGAGAGGAAGGGTGAGGAAGGGGTGAGGAGGGGCAGTGCTGCCCAGACCCCTGGGGTTGGCCCCATGGTCCACCTTCCCCCCACACACACCCCTAGTCCTTAGCCTGGAGCTTCCAGCTGAGCCTCCATGCAGATCACAGCCTCTCACACAACCACCGACGTGCCCCATGGGCCTCTGGTTGAGCCCAAGGGGACAAAACTGAGACCCCTTCCTGCAGGGCTTTCCCCTCCCTGCAGCGTGGGAAGCTGTGCCTGCTCCCCACCTGCTCCCAGTGCTGTGGGGACGCTTCCTGGCCTGCGTCCTCCACAGCTGCCTCTTTCCTCCCTCCCACGGCAACCCCTGCTTGGGGAGGGGCGGCGTCTCCCCTGACCCAGCTTCCTGGGGCCAGGAGACCCCCGCCGCCTGGGCTGGACAAGGAGCGGGGCCCAGCCCACCGGGCCCCGGGAATCTCTGTTCCACCAGCACCGGCACTGGAGCGCACGGCAGGGTGGGGCTGCCTTCTCCAGGAGCCACGGGCGCTGAGAGCCAGCTGTGGGGCGCTACCGGAGCCCCTGGGGGCTCCTGGATGGTTCGACACCCGGGCCGAACAGGAGAGTGTGGAGAGGCCAGCAGGAAGAAGACAGGACGCCGTGGGTGGGGACAGGCTGGAGGTGCGGCCGGCAGGCGGGGGCAGTGAGTCAGGGGCTCTTGTGGGCCCTGGGGGCTTGGTTTAATTGCACAGAGGGGTAGCTGTCAGACCAGGTTCAGCTGGGCTCTCTGCCCTCAGTGAGGACATGCTGAGTGGGCAGCAGTGGGGGAGGGGCCAGGCCTCCATCCTTCTGATAAACAAGTGGCCGGGACTGGGGCCCTGGCCCGGGCGTGGATTCAGGAAAAGCCCGCAGAAGCCACGGAGCTGATGGACGTCCTTGGCCTGGAGTCGGGGGTCTGACTGCAGCTCTCTGATCCGGGACCCAAACCCCAAGTTCGCCGAGTGTCGGGGGGCGGAAGCAGAGGCCGCAGGTGAGGGCGGGCACCTGTCCTCAGGAGGCTGGCTCCGTGCGCTCCCCCAGCTCGGCAACGGGGAGGCGGGAGGCATGGCGTCTCTCGGGCTCGTCCTGGGCCGGCAGAGCCCCTGGAGGTGGTGGTGCCCCTGGCCTCCCGGGAATGGCGGCCTTTGTCACATGGGGCGTCAGAGCAGGCGGGCTCTGCCCCTGAGAAGGCGGTCTGCACCTGCTCTTGGCGTCTGGGCTTTGGTGGCCCCCTTGACCACGAGGAGAACGCGGGGATCTCCGCACCGACTAGCAGCCTCCTGCCTGCCCGGGGCCTCCAGGAGCGGGCTCCCTGCGGGGGCCTCCGGGGAGACGAGGTCACAGTGCTCTTGGGTCCCTCACGCAGGGTCTGCTGAATGTCGCCTCACCTTCACGTCCAGCCCAGTCCGTCTGGCCAGAAGGGGGCTCCTTTCCCGAGGCCGTGTTCAGTGGGAACGGAGAGCGGAGGATGTGTATGAGAGTCCGTGAGCCAGCCCCCCTCGACCTGCACTCTGGGACAAGGGGCACGGAGCACAAAGTGAGCTGGGGGGGCTTCTCTCCCTGAACCTGCGCCCTCCCACGAGCTGGGGCCTCGGGCAGGCTCCCTGGCTCTCACCCCTACTCAGGGCCACTCGTGTGACTGCTCAGAAAGAGACGAGGCTGAGGGACAGAGGAGGAGGGACGTGTGTCCTAAACAAGGAGAGAGGTTCAGCACGTTTTCAGCACCACGGTCTCCAGGGAGGCCTTGAGGGAAATCGCAACTCTGTGTGGAAATGTTCTGCTCCCACTTGGTTCTGCTCATCGCCAAACTTTCTGTGCGCAGAGACAGGCTGAGTTCTGCTTCAGGCAACCCTGGGCTCCAGACCCAGGGGGCGGCTCCTGCCAGGCCATGTGCCCTGGGGGAGAGCGTCTGGTCATCTGTGACCGGGGTCCCCTCATCCCGAAGCTCTTGGGGACGGAGGCCCTACGGTCACGTCTGAAAGCCTTAGCGACATGAAGTGACCTCTGACCCCAGAGAGGAAGGCTCCGGGGGAGAGGCCGCCCCTCGCTCCTTTCTGTTATCATCGCTGGGTTTTGGCTGCGCGGCAGAGCTGTGCAGACCCCTCTCTGTCCACACAGAGCGCTGAGCAGAGCTCCCGCAGCCACAGCAGGGCTCCCTGGTCACCCACTTTCTGCTGCTGCGTGTGTGCTCAGTCGGGCCCGACTTCCTGTGACCCTGTGGACTGCAGCCCTTCAGGCTCCGCTGTGCCTGGAATTCTCCCAGCAAGAATGCTGGAGCGGGCTGCCATTTCCTTCCCCAGGGGATCTTCCTGACCCAGGGGTGGAACCCACGTCTCCTGCACAGGCAGGCGGATTCTCACCGCTGTGCCACTGGGAAGCGCATCTGTTTTATGGGTGGTATCAATAATGTACGTATATACGTCGATCCCAGGCTCCCAGTTCACCTACCCGCCCCTCTTTCCCCGCTTGGTATCTACATTTGCTGTCTGTGTCTGTCTCTGTTTCTGCTCTGCATATAGATTCACCTGTACCATTTTCCTAGATCCCACATGTATGCATTAGTCTAGGATATTTTTTTGACTTACTCCGCTCTGCCTGGCGTCTCTGCATCCGTTCGCGCCTCTGCAAACGGCGTCACTGCATTCTTTTTTATGGCTGAGCATAGCCCGTCGTACATGTGCCCTTGTCTCCTTTATCCACCCCTCTGTCGGTGGACCCCCAGGCTTCCCTGGCCTGGCTGTTGTAAACACTGCGTGTCCCTTGCTCTTACTGCGGCCAGTGACTTGCTCAGAGTGGAGCGGCAGCAGCCCAGATGCCTTCTCCTGGTCCTCTGGAGCACGGTGCAGACAGACCGGAGTTTGCAAAAGGAAATTTAAGTTTTAAAAGCTAAGGGAAGCTAAGTGCAGTAGTGCGCCTGGAACACAGAAAAAGACGTGGGTGGAAAGACCAGTGACCTCTGAGAGGAGGTTCACCGAGCAGTAACGATCCGATGTCAAGTTCTTCCCTTTCACAGAGGTGCCTGGTTATATGAGCCTTCAGCCCAAGGCAGCTGGGCCAGGGGCACGGAGACTTCGTCCCATCTCTGCAGCTTCCCGGTGAATCTGAAACTACTTCAAAATGTGAGCTTTGTTTTATAAACGATGGAGGAGGGACCCAAAAATGGACAAAGATGAGTCAGGAAATTCAAGAACAGTGAGGCTGAGCAGGCTTCGGGGTCGACCCCCGCTTCCTGGTGGGGAGCAGCGAGCGCACCCGCGGCAGGGCCTCTGGAGCCGGTTTGTCCTGCAGTGGCCACCCCCTGGCTCCCGTGGTCCTGACCGCAACTGGAGCATCGCTTCCCTCACCTGGCGGGAGGCCCACCCCTCCCAGGGCCTCTGCAGAAGTGAGTCCGCAAGCCTGCTTCTTCTTTCCGTCTTGTTGGGCTCCCAGGCCCCCGGCTTCCTGTCCTCAGCAGACGGAGGCCCCGGCATCATGGTCCGCGACTCCACCAGCCCCAGGGAGTGAAGCAGGGAGACGCACTGTTGATAAAGTCCTACGTGGAGAGCCAAGACTTCAAACAGATCAGCCTGAAGCTAAAGTGGGGGAGCCCACGCCCCTTCCCACCCTCTCGCAGCAGCTGCAGCGGGACCCCCACCTGCTCAGATACCAAGTGGCCCCTCCCCATCTGGGCTCGCACCTCCACCTCCCCTCCCCACTGGAGGGAGGGGTCTCTGAGGGCCACTCCCTGAATCTCTCTCTGCCTCAGCCGCCCCTTTGCTCCGTGTCTCCTCTCCGCGCAGGAGGAAAACGGTGGGACACTGTCAGACCCAAGCTGCTCTGCGCCCTCCGTGCTGCAGCTAACCCTTCTCTGAACTATCTTTCGTTGCCATGAAATTGCTTAGAAGCCTCAGGTGTGAGTCCATGGCCAGGCCTCCCGAGTCCTTCACCCCTCAGCAGGCTCTGCCCTCTGGCCCGGCCCCCACTCGGGGCAAGCCTGGCCCAGGCCCAGCAGAGGTGGGACCCTCAGAGCAGGCGTCGTTAGAAGTCAGGCTGGAAAGGATGCAGGGCTTCAGAGTGCGGGGCTGGCGAGCTGCCGGCGGAGAGGCACTGGATGAAGCAGCGTCTGCAGGGCCGCGCTCTGCCCGCCTCTGGTCGGCTCGGCGTGCAGCTGGCGAGCCGGTCTGTCCTCGCTGTCACGTTGCTCTCTGAGGGTGGGAGGGGCCAGGAGCAGCAGATGGCAGCAGGGCAGTCAGTCTGGTCGCCTGGAATCTCTAGAGCTTTGGTGGGCCCACGGGAGGCTCTCGCAGAGGCTCCACCAGCCCAGGCGACCCGCCCCTTGAGCGCCTCTGCTGTGCCCTGGGCTCGCTGCAGACCGTCCTGCGAGTCCTGTCTGAGAGGGAGTCCCGCCTGGCCCTCCACCTCACGGTGTGTGTGCAGGGACAGCGGGGCCTGTGCCCCCGGGGCCAGCAGAGGACGCGGTCACCGCCCAGGACCCTGCCGCTTGCTCTGTCTGCCGGGTGCCGCGCTTGCCCGCGCTGCTCCGGGGCCACCTGGGACCTGGTGCCAGGGAGGACGCCCAGCACCCCTGAGCCGCCCTCCTGGGAGGAGGACTGAGACTCTGCGGCCGTGGTCTCCCTCCGAGGGCAGAGCTGGGCGTGGCGTCAGGGGTGCTGCCTTGGCTTTTAGGGCATCTGGGGCACCCACTGGGCGCTCAGGATGGGCACAGTGTCTCACGAACCCGCCAGGATCTGTTCCTCCTGCTGGCGCCCCGAGGGACAGACTGTTTCAGGCGTCGACAGCTGGCCCCTAGAGAGGCTGGTGCTCAGGCAGTAGGCCGTGAGTCTGGATGGGACTGAGCTAGGCTATCTCCTCTCCACGTCACACGCTTTCAGTTCCGGTCATGATGCTAGTGATTAAGATAACGAGGAGCAGCTGGTCATAAAAGGCCCCTGCAGAAGCCACATGAGAGACCACTGCCCACGCGCCCGCTCCGCCGGTCAGCGCTCATCAAGCCGGCCCTGGAGGTCAGGCTGCTGTTCCCGTTTCACAGATGAGGAAACTGAAGCTCAGAGGCTTCAGTCTTTTGATGGCGTCACACGCAAAGGAATGGGTGGGGTTGAGCTTCACATCCAAGTTTTCGACCACAAGCCCTGCCCTTTCCGCTGCACCACAGGGCCTTCCTGCAGCATTTCCCCGCTCTGATACTTAGGACCTCCTCTTTGTTGGAATCCCCATCCATGCTGCCGAAGTGTAAATACAGCTATGAAAATACATTCTTGTGTGTGTGTTCTGTCTTGCTTTCACTGAGGGCATCAGAGCGAGCGCACGGCATGGCCCAGCCCTGGGGTGTCCCACGCTCGCTCTTCCTCATCACCTGGCCCTTCGTCTGCTCCCCTCCCTGTGCCTGGTGCTCCCCAGGGTCTTTCTCAGCTCCCCCACCTTCCCTCAGCATCCTTGCTGCTCCTTCAGACCTCAGCAGCCAATCCTGTACCTCCAGCATCTCGTTGCCAAGTAACAAGCTTCCTACATTGCGTTAGAATCTCCATGACAACAAGTATTGCCAAAAGAGAGAGAACAAGAAGTTAGATGGTGGTTGGAGGAGATGGTGAGACCTTGTGTTCTGGGACATCCATGCAGCGGCCACTTGCCTGCTCTCAGGGTCCCCAGAGAGGTCACAAATAGCCTGGACCATAACCTAGGAGACGACAAGTCACGAGGCTGATGTCTGTGTGTGTGGCAGGAGGGTCTCCTCAGGGACGTTCCCTTAGGGTCCCAGGAGGAGAGTCACAGGCATTCGTTTGCATGGAGTGGGGCAGGGCCCGTGGGCACCTTTCTGTGGGCATTGCAGAAGGCAGCGGATGATGGAGGATGTTTCCATCGCTGCTCAAGGGAGGGAGCGGTGTGGGGAGAAAGTGAGGAGGCCTGGGCCCCCCGGGCTGGAGCTCACCCTGGCTTCCCACTCGCTCGTCCAAGGGCCTGACAGGCGGTTCCCATGGGGCTCGGCTCGAAAACCACCTGGATGAGAAGCTGGAGGGCAGCCTCAGAGAGGGGGGGACTGAAAAGAAACGGGGGGCAGCCTCAGAGAGGGGAGGGGCTGAGAAGAAACAGGGCCTGGGCCGGACAGGGCCCCAGGGAGCAGCGGGCCAGACCCTGGGGAGAGCAAGCCTGTCCCGCCTGCCAGGCTGCCAACGGACCCTCAGCGCTCTCCCCCCCGCCCCTCCAGCGGACCAGACGGCCCAGTCACTGGTGCTCCCCGAGGGAAGAAGGCCCCTCCCAGCCTCAGACCCAAACCCCCGAGGCCCAGCAGTGTTCGGGGGGCAGGCAGAGCAGACTGCCCACAGGGTCTGCCCCCACGCTTTTGCCCCCAGCTCTGCGTCATTGCTTGGCCTTACTACCTGAACGTGGCTGGAGCTCCGGGCCCCCCACAGAGGCTGCACCCCNTAATTTTTACCAAATAATTATGAAATAGTTCAGTGTCTATATTCCACTCTTAGCCTTACTTTAAAGTAACCATTCTTTAACAAATGTCTATACAAATATTTCTATCCCCATTAAGGATCTTATGCAAAATCATACTTAGAGGAAAGTTGTAGCAAAACTAAACTATCTCTAGCTGAAGTATAGAATAGGTGATAATATCTACCTCACAGGTTTATTGTGAAAATGGAAGGGGATGATGAGGATCAAAGGTTTAGCACAGTACTTGGTATACCATAAGTGATCAATATATCTTGTGCCTGTGTGCATGTTAAGTCACTCAGTTGTGTCTGACTCTTTGTGACCCCATATTTGATGTATACTTGATTTGTGTGCTGTGTGCTCACTCAGTCGTGTACGATTCTTTGCAACCCCATGGACTGTAGCCTGCCAGGCTCCTCTGTTCATGGGATTCTCCGGGCAAGAATACTGGAAAGGGTTGCCATTTCCTTCTCCAGGAGATCTTCCCAACCCAGGGATCGATCCCATGTCTCTTACATCTACTGCAGGCAAATTTTTTACCACTGCGCCATAATGTGCTTGGGTTCATAGTGTTGCAAAGAGTTGGAAATGACTGAGCAATTAACGCTAACATAATGTGCTTGAGTGACAATACTTCTATTTGATTGGAAGACTGATCCCTAGTGTTTTCAATGGGAGGTTCACGCTGAGGTCTAAGACTCTACATTTGCTCTTTCATCTGCATCCCAGAGCCTCTGAGAATATAAAATGTGTGAATTGGCATTTCAGATGATATCAGAATATCATATAAATGCTTGCTTAATTATACATTTACTGTAAAACATGAAACAATACATAAAAGAATGAACCAACTTGCAAAGCATAAATAGAGGCACAGAGAGAAAGTGTGGGCATGGGGCAAGGGGGCGACGTTGGTTAGGAGTTGGAATTGACATGTACACACTTTTATGTGTGAGACGAGTGGCTGGTGACAGCCTACTGTATAGCATGGGGTGGGGGGGAACGTACAATCTGTTTGTAGGACATATATTAAGTTAACCTTTAAAATACATTCCAATATACAGTAGGTACAGACAAATACTGTTTGACTCCGTTTATCCTAGGTACCTGGAATGGTTAAATTCATAGAACTAGAAAAGTACAGTGGCAGATGACAGGGGCTAGGGGACAGGGAGAGGTAATGGGGACTCAGTGTTTAAGGGACACAGAATTTCAGTTTAGGAAGGTGAAAAATTCGAGAGATGGATAATGCTGAGAGTTAAACAACAATGCGGTGTATTTAGTACCATTGAACTGTACAGTTAAATGTAGTTAAAGTAGTATGTTTTATATTATGTGACTTTTACCACAATAAAAAAAAGTTTTTTAAAAGAAGCAATATGGACGGTAACAATGACCCTATATGAGAAACAGCAAAAGAGACACAGATGTAAAGAACAGACTTTCAGACTCTGTGGGAGAAGGCAAGGGTGGGATGATTTGAGAGAATAGCATTGAAACATGTATATTACCATATGTGAAATAGATCGCCAGTCCAGATTTGATGCATGAGACAGGGTGCTCAGGGCGGGTGCACTGGGATGATCCTGAGGGATGGGCTGGGGAGGGAGGTAGGAGGGGGGTTCAGGATGGGGAATACATGGCTGATTCATGTCAATGTATGGCAAAAACCACTACAATATTGTAAAGTAATTAGCTCCCAATTAAAATGAATTAATTTTTTTTTAAAGTAAAAAGAAGCATTATGTATTTTAAGAGAAACAGACTTTGCCACTATTGAGAGTCTAATATGGATCCTCCAGACTTATAGCACATAACAAATATTTAAGTACTATAGTAGAATATATGATCACATCTTCAAAATATTTATTCAATCACACATTTACTTATACACAGACATATTATTCAATGAATACTCTATGTTAAAAACTCCAGGAAATAGAAAAATGGTCAATATTACTATAAAGATAACTTTCATATCTTAATAGAGAATACTAGAATCATGGGTTAAAATAAAACTGCTTTAATTAACAAAGAACCATGTATATGAATAATCAAAAAGGGGTGTATAAAAGTATTATACATGCAAAACAATTTAGGCTCCACGGCTTGAAGAAAGAATATGATTGAAAAAAAAGTAAAGAAATGACAATAAATGCTAGTAGTGAGTGCTTACTAAAATAATTACATGTGGTCCCAGATGGCTCAGTGGTAAATAATCTGCCTGCCAATGCAGGAGATGTGGGTTCAATCCCTGGGTTGGAAAGATCCCCTAGAGAAGGAGATGGCAACCCACTCCAGTGTTCTGCCTGGAAAATTCCATGGACAGAGGAGCCTGGTGGGTATTAAGGGTCATAAAGAGTCTAACACAACTGAGTAACTGAGCACCCACAAGCACACACATGGCCTTCTAGGAAGACAGTAAATGTATGCTCCTTTGCCTTTCTGAAATCAGCCAAATGAACAACAGAAACAAAACTATATGGGAAAAAAAAAACAAGGAACAGTCAAAGTCCCATTATAAACTCAAGAGAATAACTAGGAATTGAATAAATGGAGAATATCTGTCATATTCAATTGAATTTTAAAGTACAAACTCAGGGTATTTCTCTTAATCACAAAGTAGTATGTGGGAAATAAATGAACAGGTGAAAAGCCTAGTAACTTTCCCCAGCAAGAAGGATGAAGACAGGGGACTGACTGAGTGGGATGCAGGACTGAGGGAGAGAATTTGAGGCCAATAATTTCCCCTGATGCTGGCAAAGACTGAAGGCAAAAGGAGAAGAGGGCGGCAGAGGATGAGATGGTTAAATAGCATCACTGACTCAGTGGGCATGAATTTGAACAAACTTTTGGAGATAGTGAAGGACCGGGAAGCATGGTGTGCTGCAGTCCATGGGGTCACAAAGAGGTGGAAGAGCTGATGGCAAAACTGGGCTGGAGGAGAATGGGGAAAAGTAGCCCGAGAGCTGCTGAATAAAGTAAACCAAAGAAAGAAAAGACAGCCCACGAGTGATGGAACTCCACCCTAATCTTGATTCATGATATCAATTTCCACAGGAAGTCAGAAGACTGGGAGGACAGTGGCAAGACCATCGCTGCCCACAGCTCCAGCTCACTCTCCACCCCTCGTTAGATAGGTGAGTGAATGCATAAGAAACAAACCATTAATATCACTTAAGTAACTTAAGAATTTGAGATCCAATTACAGTTATCAGTAAGGTATAAAATTACTAAGTCAAATATGTGGTTTTTAGTCACTAAGTCATGTCTGACTCTTTGCTACCCCATGGACTATAGCCCACCAGGCTCCTTTGCCCATGGGATTTCCCAAGCCAGAATACTGGAGTTGGTTGCCATTCCCATCTCCAGGGGATCTTCCTGACTCAGGGATACAACCCAGGTCTCCTGCATTGAAGGCATATTCTTTATCAACTGAGCCAAATATATTGCTTTTCTATATGTAAAAAAAGAAATACTTAGAAAAAGAAAGAAAATGTCATTAGCAAATAGAACAGAAAAATTTTAAATTCTTAGAAATAAAATTATAAAATTAGCAAAAAGTATGTAGCCTCTGTATAACAAAATCTTATTAATAGACATTTAAAAAAAAAATCCACAAAATGAAGAATGCCTCATTCTTTGGCGGGAAAACTCAAATTATAAAAATATTTTTCCTTATACTACTTAAAAAATATTTTCCCCATACTACTCACATTTTCCCTATACTACTTAAACCCATTTAAGAT
>SJYV01043237.1:0-38521 GCA_006410875.1 Neotragus pygmaeus | reverse complement strand
GACTAAGGTCCGTCTAGTTAAGGCTATGATTTTTCCTGTGGTCGTGTATGGATGTGAGAGTTGGACTGTGAAGAAAGCTGAGTGCGGAAGAATTGATACTTTTGAACTGTGGTGTTGGAGAAGACTCTTGAGCATCCCCTGGACTGCAAGGAGATCCAACCAGTCCATTCTGAAGGAGATCAGCCCTGGGATTTCTTTGGAAAGAATGATGCTAAAGCTGAAACTCCAGTACTTTGGCCACCTCATGTGAAGAGTTGACTCATTGGAAAAGACTCTGATGCTGGGAGGGATTGGGGGCAAGAGGAGAAGGGGATGACAGAGGATGAGATGGCTGGATGGCATCATGGACTCGATGGACGTGAGTCTGAGTGAACTCCGGGAGTTGGTGATGAACAGGGAGGCCTGGCGTGCTGTGATTCATGGGGTCTCAAAGAGTCGAACACGACTGAGCGACTGAACTGAAATAAACTGAACTGAACTGAAAGACAAAGGGTTTGTTTCCCTAGCATTCACAGGGATTTTTCACATCCATGTGAATAATAACAATAATAAAATGAAATAGGCAAATGGAACAAATATAAATAGGCAAGTCATCAAATAATTCGAATGGCCAATATATATTCGAATTCCTAAAAATAAAAAGGTCAGATAAAATTTAGATAGAATTGTTCACTTTATTAAATTGGCAGTGATTAATTTTAAAAAGTCAACCTCCAGTACTGGCAAAAGAAACAGAAACTTCTACGTACTGTTTTAGAAGTATAAATTGATACTTTCTGCATGGAGAATTAGCTAATATGCATCAAACTATAAAATGTTTAAAATTTCATAAAGTCCCACTTACAGAACTATGTAGAAAAAAAAAAGATAACAGTACAAATGCACCAAACACCTATGTAGAGGAATGTTCTATTAAATGGCCACCAAAAAAGAAAAATTTTCCTAAAAATATTATGGTAAAATATCATATACATATATACACACTATAGGCATTCAAAATTTTGACACAAATTTGTGTCTATTGACATAGATGCTACTTGTTATAGTGAGGGGATATTACCCACCCGCTTTGTTTTCTTCATAGGAGAGATGTTTAATCTGATTAGCGGATAGCCCAGCCTACCAGGAGAGCAGGCCCCACCTTAGAATGAGGAAAAGATGAGCTGGGGGAAGACTGGAAGAAGGGAGAGTGACAAGTCTGTCCCTTCCAACCCAAGGGCCTGTGGACAGAAGGGCCTGTAGGAGAGGGGTCAGAACCGAGTGACCCGTGCCTGAACTCTGAACTCCAGGTCAAAGTCTTGGAGGCAGAGAAGAAGGTTTGGCAGATTGAGCAGGATGCCAAAGACAAGTGTAGTTTTGCTGCCTCCTGTTTGGGATCCTGGAAGGATCTCAGTTGTTCAAGGCAGCCCAAGAAAATAAGGGGCAGCTCCAGGCCGGGAAAGGGGATCAAATAGTGTGGTCAGGTAGGAAGGGTTTGCTTAACACTGGGGCAAGTCTTCCTTGGCTTCTATATTATGTTGAGTGGTCCCCAATCTTTTTGGCACCAGAGACTCATTTCATGGAAGACAATTTTTCCATGGACTGGAGGAGGGGGGGAATGGTTTAGGGTAATTCAAGTGTATAACATTAATCATGCAGTTTATTTCTACTATTACATCAGCTCCACCTCAGATCATCAAGCATTAGATCTCAGAGGCTGGGGACCTCTGCAAGGAGAAGGAAGTTCATATATATACTTTAAGGGACAAGAAAGATCTACACTGAGAGCCAGGGGTCAAGTCATAAGGACCACAATGGCAAAAATACAAACGACCTTGAATCAGAGTCTTCAGGGTAGCTAGCCTTGGCCAAGGTGTCATTTGAAGCCTACGAATATCTCAGAGAGACTGATAGAAACAGATGATGCAGGGTCAGGTCAGCTAAGCAAAACCACCAGAACTAAATCAAGCTATGATTGGTTACATTAAATTGCAGGTTTTAGGTGCACATATCAGCAGAACGGGCTTCCCTGGTGGCTCAGACTGAAAAGAATCTGCCTGCAATGAAGGAGACCCAGGTTCCATCCCTGGGTCAGGAGGACCCCCTGGAGAAGCGAATGGTTACCCAGGCGAGTATTCTTGCCTAGAAAACCCATGGACAGAGGAGCGTGGTGGACATAACTGAGAGACTGACACTCACTTTTCTTCACCAGCAGAACACCTAGCAACAAGACAGATAACCGCAGAGCTTCAGACACCTGCCACTGCTACATGAAGATAAGTCAGGTAGGGCCACAAGGTAATACAAGTCCCTTATACGCCCATAAAACATGTTGGAGAGGATGAGAAGGAACTCAAGAAATTATGAAAAACTGACACCTTAAAAGATTCTTTACACTATTGGGCCAAAAGTGACTTTCAGTTACTTGCTCCCACCTATCCAAATGCTGGGGCATCCTCAATGACTAAAGGGTAAAGAATCCACCTGCAATGCTGGAGACGTGGGTTAGATCCCTGACTCAGAAAGAGACCCTGGAGAAGGAAATGGCCATCCATTCCAGTAATCTTACTGGGAAATCCCATGGACAGAGGAGCCTGGCAGGCTACAGTCCATGGGGTTACAAAGAGTCAGACATGTCTGAAGCAACTGAGCGTGCACACAATCCAAATGCTAGAAAGATGGAATGGAGTTGAAAAAATTCATAGGCAATATTAAGGGAATAAAAAGTTGTTATATATCACAATATAGCTGAGTATGATTTCATTTAAAATAAAAACAATGGCTAAATTCACAATTCACAGCATGAATTTTGTAAATCTAAATATATATCTTTCAGTAATATTTATACACTTACATGGAGTCAGTGAATATCACTAAGAATATTCTTTTATACCATACAAATTATAAATACATATATATTTAATTATGTTGAGGTAATATCATCATAGTCTTTTTCTATCACTGGTAAGATGGCTGTTGCTGCCTCAGTCATTCTGTGCACATTCCACAGAGAAGAGGAAAAAAAAATGGAAAGAGAATTAGCTTGTCTCATGGGAAGAACTAAGTCATCTTGCCACTCTTAGCCGAAAGTTTTAGAAAACCTAAATAATAACAGAAGTTGCCAATGTTGGACTGCAAGGGTTAGAATAATTAAATCTATGGAATTTTCCATAGGTCACCTTACTGCAAAGTCAACATTTATGTCCATTATCAATTTTTTGCCTCTCAGCTTGAAATCTATCATTCTTTGCTTGATTTGTAAAATTGGCTCTTTGGATCCATAAACATTTTCCTTTTGCTGGCTAGCACACCATTAGCCTAAAAATAGAGGGTAATGGATGGCTATTTCAAGGCATAGCAGAGGCAGGAGTTTCTCTTCTTGGTTCCAATACACACCTGCTTCACTGCCTCCCTGGCATGACTGCCAGCACCGTGCAGGGCACGGTGGTGCCCATCCAGTGGTGCCCAACCTCTAGTGGGATTTAGCTTATCTGTCCCTGTCCATGAGCAAAGCAATGGGCAGTGTTCTGCTCATCTGGGCCTGGCCCACCAACAGCAAAACAGCTCTGGTCTGTGATATCTCAGTTCAGTTCTGGCGCTTAGTCATATCCAACACTTCTCAACATCATGGACTGCAATATGCAAGGCTTCCCTGTCCATCAGCAACTCTCGAAACTTACTCAAACTCTTGTCCATTGAGTCGGTGATGCCATCCAACTATTTCATCCTCTGTCATCCCCTTCTCTTCCCACCTTCAATCATTCCCAGCATCAGGGACTTTTCAAATGAGTCAGTTCTTCACATCAGGTGGCCAAAGTACTGGAGTTTCAGCTTCAGCTTCAGTCCTTCCAATGAATATTCAGGACTGATTTCCTTTAGGATGGACTGGTTGGATCTCCTTGAAGTCCAAGGGACTCTCAAGAGTCTTCTCCAACATGATAGTCAAAAGCATCAATTCTTTGGTACTCAGCTTTCTTTATAGTCCAACTCTCACATCCATACATGACCACTGGAAAAACCAAAGCATTGACTAGACGGACCTTGGTTGGCAAAGTAATGTCTCTGCTTTTTAACATGCTGTCTAGGTTGGTCATAACTTTTCTTCCAAAGAACAAGCATCTTTTAATTTCATGGCTGCAGTCACCATCTGCAGTGATTTTGGAGCCCCCTAAAATAAAGTTTGTCATTATTTTCATTGTTTCCCAATCTATTTGCCATGAAGTGATGAGACCAGATACCGTGATCTTAGTTTTCTGAATGTTGAGTTTTAAGCCAGCTTTTTCACTCTCCTCTTTCACTTTCCTCAAGAGGCTTTTTAGTTCCTCTTCACTTTCTGCCCTAAGGGTGGTGTCATCTGCATATCTGAGGCTATTGATATTTCTCCCGGCAATCTTGATTCTAGCTTGTGCTTCATCCAGTCCATCATTTTTCATGATGTACTCTGCATATAAGTTAAATAAGCAGCCTTGACGTACTCCTTTTCCTATTTGGAACCAGTCTTGTTCCATGTCCAGTTCTAACTGTTGCTTCTTGACCTGCATACAGATTTCTCAGGAGGTAAGCCAGGTGGTCTGGTATTCCCATCTCTTTCAGAATTTTCCACAGTTTGTTGTGATCCACACAGTCAAAGGCTTTGGCATAGTCAATAAAGCAGAAGTAGATGTTTTACTGTCATTCTCTTGCTTTTTCGATGACATCTCAGAAAACTCCACAGTTGAATGGGAGCCTCATCCTCTCCAATGAAGTATGAATCTCATCATTAATGGGTGAGGGTGGCTCTTCCAGAAACATTCCTTCTTATAATACCCTTCTTTAAGTCTAGAGATGGCAACTTCTCTCAATATTTACTACTTTTGTTGTCTTTAGAGTGTTCTTTTACCCTGCTAATGTTATTCCCCTTTTATCAGTTATTATGTCTTAATATTAAAAGTATCCACTTACAATACACCCAGCACTCACCAGTGGAGGAGGAAAGGAATAAACCAAACAGAAACTCCCCATTAGGAAAAAAGGGGGAAAGACGGCAGTTACTGAAAGTGAAAGTGAAGTCACTTAGTCGTGTCCAACTCTTCACAACCCCATGGACACCAGGCTCCTCTGTCCATGAGATTTTCTAGGCAAGGGTACTGGAGTAGGTTGCCATTTCCTTCTCCAGGGAATCTTCCCAACCCAGGGATTGAATCCAGGTCTCCCGCATTGTACGCTTTACCCTCTGAGCCACCATTACTGACCCATAGCAAATATCAAATATGCTATACAGCTTCGGTTTGATGGGTGGATTCTTGAGGAGACAAACAGTGTCCCTGGTCTAGCATCTTCCATGACCACAAATGAGATGGGCTTTGGACAGGATGACCATTCTACGCAAGTTCAGGCCTTATGATTGCCTGAGGGTAGCTATGCTGCAGCTGGCCAGGCTGAGATTTTTCTAGAAATAATACTCTTGACAATAGACTAGGCTTTGGGTTTTTTGCTTCTGGTCATTTCCATGAAGAAATAACCAAAACCAAGGATCTTATCTATACATAGTTTTCAAGCCAGGGACTTATAGTCTTAGATACTGGCTTCTATGGACACACAGTCTTTCAGCAGCCAGCATGTTCATTCATCCAAAGCAACAGATTTGGGCAGGAAGATGGCAGTTTGTTAATCTGCCAAGTTTTTCTAACTTGGGTTTTATTCCTTAAAGGTTTGGTTTGGCTGGTTTAGTCTGATCCTGGCAATTGTGATACACTAATACTTTGTGATTCTGTTTCCTTTATTTTTTTTTTCTATTTCTCTCTCATAGTGTCTTGTTTTTCCCTGGTACTTTCACTGTGCATGGCATTGCATTCAAAACGTGGTTTATAAGAATAATTTTAGGCCTAGAATTATGGGATCTTCTCTCCAAGAGGCTTTTCATGTGCTTCTGTCTTGGGTCACTATTAGTCTAGGATCTCCTAAGTTCAAATATAAGACTTGAGGTTTCTTGAATCACTCAAGTAAATGGCAGTTTGACCTCAAATCTCTTATTAGGCTAATTTATTTCCATTGTTACTTACTTTAAGGTTATGACTTTTGGGGATTCTGGATGAAAGAATAGGAGGAAGTTAATCTGAATTCCTACACTGGGTGGCCTTGACTTAGAATTTGGTTTCCTCCTGATCATGCAAGGCTGCCCAAAGGTTGTTCTTTCAAATAGAATAGGTGCCTTTAAGGCAAGAGCATTTCTGAGTGTAAACTTAGATCTCATCTTCTCCTATTTTTGGCCAGTCAGTTATTTTCTGTGTTAATAGTTCTTTGATGCTTAGATGTCATCATGAGGATGGTTGGTCTGAATTATCAGCCATTATCAGACAAGATGATACCCTCAGTCTGATCTTTGCCTTGAGCTCGCATACTTGCCAAGACTTAGATTTGTCTCCAGCCATGCCCCTAAACTTCATGTTGCGCTCAGTCGCATATGACTCTTTTGCAGTCCCATGGACTGTAGTCTGCCGGGCTCTTCTGTCCATTGGATTCTCCAGGCAAAAATACTGGAGTAGATTGCTATCTCCTCCTCCAGAGGATCATCCTGACCCAGTGATCAAACATGTGTCTCCTGTGTCTCCTGCATTGGCAGGAGGGTTCTTTACCACTGAGCACTTGTGAAGCCCTTCAACTTCACAGCCACTGCCTATAAACACTTCAGTTTGAGATATGGAAGCAGCTGGATTTTTCAGTACCACAAAGTTCCAAATGATAAAACTCTCATTAAATATACACTCTGTTCAAAGAGTACTTCCCTTAGGAAAGCAGTATTACCTTCTATCTCCACTTACAGGTTGCCTGCTGACTACAAGTCCAAGTTCACCTATTTTTTTTTTTTTTTTTTTTGCTTTTCATATGAATTTGTTGAAAGAGGCTAAGAGGAGGCAGCAGACACCAATATTCTGAAATGCACCTATCTCAGCTAATGTCAAAGACTTGATTGTTAATAATCTATAGCAGGGGTCCCCAATCTCCAGGCCACGGAATGGTACAGGTCCATGGCCTGTTAGCAACCAGGCTGCACAGCCCGGGGTGAGCAGCAGGCAAGTGAGAGAAGCTGCATCCATATTTACAGTACTTTCCCATCACTTGCATTACTGCCTGAGCTCTGCCTTCTGTCAAATCAGTGGCAGCATTAGATTCTCATAGAAGCACGACTGTGAACTGTACATGAGAGGGGTCTGGGTGGCGCGTTCCTTGTGAGAATCTAATGCCTGATGGTCTGAGGTGGAGCTGAGGTGGTGATGCTAGCACTGGGGGCGGCTGCCCCCGTCTCCTATTATCCCCTGATGGGACTGTCTAGTTGCAAGAAAACAAGCTCAGGGCTCCCACTGATTCTGCATTGTAGTGAGTTGTGTAATTATTTCATTATATGTCACAATGTAATAATAATAATAGAAGTAGAGTGCATGATAAATGTAATGCATCTGAATCATCCCCAAACCATCCTCACCTACCTGGTCCATGGAAAAACTGTCTTCAATGAAACCAGTCCCTGGTGCCAAAAAATGTTGGGGACCACTGATCTATCACACACAGTTGATTAGATGGGTTCTGGAAAAATACTTGACACTACATAATAATGGTTTCTAATCTTACACTCAATTACCTCCAGCAGTCAAATTCCCATTTTAACTGGTTACTTTTAACACCTCACTTCATTGGTCATGCACAAGTCACATGGTACCTCCACTGCAAGGAAGTCTAAGAAAGTGAGTTTTTAGTCTTTTAGTCTCAAGAGGAGAGAAGGCGGTTTATAAGAAATTTGGAATACATTTTAAGTGAGCCTAGTTCTGCTATATGGCACAGTTGAAATATAACTAATATAACTTGTAATAATTCGAAAGAACAAAGAGGCAATATGTTTTGACTAGGGATTTTGGGACTGTGCACACTGCTATATTTAAAACAGATAACCAGCAAGGATTTACTATATAGCACAGGGAACTCTGTTCAATACTCTGTAATAACCTAAATAAGAAAAGAATTTGAAGAAGAATAGACTCATGTATGTATATATATATATATATATATATATATATATATATAAAAGAAAAANTCTCCAGTGTGTGAGATGAGTGCAATTGTGTGGTAGTTTGAACATTCTTTGGCATTGCCTTCCTTTGGGATTAGAATGAAAACTGACCAGTCAATCTTATTGTTATTTATTAAATACACATAAATATGATTCTTGCCTGGAGAATCCCAGGGTTGGGGAGCCTGGTAGGCTGCCGTCTGTGGTGTCGCACAGAGTCGGACACGACTGAAGTGACTTAGCAGCAGCAGCAGCATGATATGCCAACAGCCAGAAATTTTTGATGAATCTTATAAAGTATTTCTTTCATTTATGTTTGCAACATTTTAGCAGCTACTCAGTTATAATGACTTTTGTCTAAACTGTACATGTCTTTAAAGAGGAAGTTATTATTATCAAGCATGTATGGAATATTGATAGAGTAGACAGACTCCAGATTCTTAGTGTGTTCATTAGTATTTTCCCCACTTAATTCTGACTTTCTAATAAAGTAGATGAATGTTCTGGAGAATCCATATGTGACAGCAAAAGGGGGGCAAATACCAACTCTACCTTAACTGATATTTTCACTTTAAGAGTTCTGGCTTTGATTCTGGGGGCCTACACTTGTTACTGGTTTGAAAGGACAGGCTGATTTTCTTCGTGTTTGTATTTCTCTGTTAATTAAAGCACAATTGAAAATGTGCTGCCAGACTAGTTTTAAAAGGACTTCAACTTCAAAGTAGTAGATATCTAGTACCATGCTTCCCTGATGCAGAATGTTAGGCAATCTCAATGTTCTTCAGTTTTGTCATTAGGATAATGCATTTGTAGACTCTGTATGATTTCCTGCCAGAGTCAGATCACTTAAAGACCATCAGGGTAGCCATACTGGAGTTTACAGATAACCATTATAAGGATGAGAAACTATGTTCAAATCTTCTGAATTCAGTTTTCTAAACATTAGATGCATATTTATAAAAATCACTCGAGGTTTTGTTTTTTGACTTTATCCTTGAAAACAAATTCAAATCAGCAGATTACATGGATAATATTTANTTACAGATAACCATTATAAGGATGAGAAACTATGTTCAAATCTTCTGAATTCAGTTTTCTAAACATTAGATGCATATTTATAAAAATCACTCGAGGTTTTGTTTTTTGACTTTATCCTTGAAAACAAATTCAAATCAGCAGATTACATGGATAATATTTAACACAAATATTGATATAAATATCATGAAACAGCAAACTGTTAATTCTGGATTGTGACTGTTGTCAGTGGGAACAAAGCCTGACAGTTTAACAGGAAATATAAAGAGAGAGAGGAACTGTCAATTTTAAGATCTAAGAGAATTTCTTAGAGTTCAACAGGAAGTTGTTCACACAAAAAGAATAGCAAAGGACCAAGGACAGAAAGCCAGAGTGTAACAAACTCAGTTAAGCATATGGCTGTATGAATTCCAGAATAACCAAGGGGACAGAGAAAACAGGCCAGTTAATGCCAGTTCGGAAGAGCAGCCTAGGGACACTGGAAGCACTGAAGGGTGTTCTCATCAATGTCTTGTTTCATCAGACCCACCCAGATCAGAAAAAGCTGATAAGGCTTTTAATAGCCTTAGAAAGAAAGTGAAGTTGCTCATTCTTCTCCGACTCTTTGTGACCCCATGGACTGTAGCCCACCAGGCTTCTCCATCCATGAAATTTTCCAGGCATGAGTACTGGAGTGGGTTGCCATNGCTGATAAGGCTTTTAATAGCCTTAGAAAGAAAGTGAAGTTGCTCATTCTTCTCCGACTCTTTGTGACCCCATGGACTGTAGCCCACCAGGCTTCTCCATCCATGAAATTTTCCAGGCATGAGTACTGGAGTGGGTTGCCATTTCCTTCTCCAGGGGATCTTCCAGACGCAGGGATTGAACCCGGGTCTCCCGCATTGCAAGCAGACCCTTTATCATCTGAGCCACCAGGGAATCTTCCACCCAATCTGGCATTTTGGTAAGTGTATCAATGAATATAGGACACAACTGAGCGACTGAACTGACTGACTGATCAATGAATATAAGAATCTTAAATATAATATTAAAATTGGAATAATGGTCATATTAATGATAAATACATTAGTCATTCTTCTCCAATACTAGTGATTTGTGGGGGTGTTGCCACTCTGAGACTACCTTTTCTAGCTCTGGGAATATAAAACAACCTTTATGCTTCAGGAATATACAAGCTATTTCAAAAGTATCTTTTAGTATTACAAATATTCTTTTTAATTTCATGATAGTTAGGTTAGAGCACCATTAACTTTTAGATAAATGAAGGATTTAAAATACATAACTATAATATAATGTGTGTATACAAAATCTTTATTTACACCTATTATTATATCTGTCTTAGTCATGGTAAATGATACCTTAATACAATATACTTTCCTATGAACTCCTTATGCTATAGATTAGTCTTATTTAAATTTCCCTAGCATTTTTATGGAATTAAAAGTGCTTTGAGTTTTATGGCAAATATATAGATTTGTTTCGTTCTAAACATATTTATTATCATATGAAGCAAATGATTTCAGATTTAAAAGGAGATTGGGAATCTTCTAGCTTGTCATCAAATGCAGAGATTTTTTTCTACACAAATGTGCACCTGACACTTAAGATGAATCCTTTTGTTGGAATATTTTGTATCTCACAAGTCAGTAAGTCACTCTATTATTGAGTAGTATCTAATTATTGGAAATATATTTTTCATGTTGAATGCAAATCTACTCATTCTTATATAATTTTTATTTATTTATTATGGCTTCACTGGGTTTTCATTGTTGTACACAGGCTTTCTACCCATTTTTCTACCCATTTTTTCTTAAATTTTTCCTTTTTGATAAGTGTAGTATATGACAGTTCTTTCAAATTTGTAGGCTGACATTATGCCTTCCTTTAGACATAATGTTTTCCAGTCTCAGAACTCCAACTCTTGATGATTTCTAAATCCCTTAAATTCCTGGTTGTTTTCTGTTGGATGCAGATTTTTGGGTCAACATTCAACATACATAGCGGCATACAGAATTAAACACTATGCATCAAACACAATCCAACTGAGAAACTTTTCTAAGATTTTTCTATAATTTTATTCATTTTGTGTATATTCAAATAGTATAATATACTGAAAAGAACACCATTTATGAGGCCATAAGATCTAGAATCCCATCTCAGTTCTGCTATGATTTAGCAACTGAAACTTGAGGTACACAGCCACAATGGTCACACACTTTTGTGTGTGTTTTTTTAACATGTATGTGCAGAGAATGGTGGCATCCTGNTTTATGAGGCCATAAGATCTAGAATCCCATCTCAGTTCTGCTATGATTTAGCAACTGAAACTTGAGGTACACAGCCACAATGGTCACACACTTTTGTGTGTGTTTTTTTAACATGTATTTGCAGAGAATGGTGGCATCCTGGTTTCAATCACGTAGGTCAGAGGTCCCGAACTCCCATGTCATGGACTAGTAATGGTGAAGCTTCATCTGTTGCTTCCCATCACTTGCTCCCCATCGCTTGCCTTACCACCTGAACTACTCTTCCCTCATCCCTTGTACCTCCATCCCTGGAAAAATTGTCTTCCAAGAAATTGGTCTCTGGTGCCAGAAAGGCTGAAGACTGCTGTCCTAGGTAAGGGATCAAAAGTGTGCTCTCTGAAGAAATGAGAGAAAAGGCATAGGATTCAGAGTGGTCCTTAGCAGGTGTGAAGTACAAGGCCATTCTTCTACAGTTCACTCAAATGCAGCTATAGCTTTGTCTCCCTTGATAGAGTATCAGAAATTTCTTCTTTGGGGAAAGTAACTAGCCTAAAAGAAAGACATCTACACACTGGCATTTGGGCATCATCCGCCAACCCCACACCACAGTGAAATGGGACAGCTTCCTTGTAAAAGCAACTGAAGCCTGCCAATCAACAAGATCTGTACACGTATGTCCATAAACTGGCACTCCAGTTTCTCATGAGCACGTGTTAACTAATAGGGGAAGGTCGCCAATTGCATAAAGAAAGGCTCCAACATAGAAGAAAAGATGAAAATAACCAGTTAAGAGAAAAACACCCTGGAGAAAATCAATAACACAGAGACTGAATAAAAGTGAACCTCTGAACTTGAATTATTCTCTGTGCTGATTATTTTTCACTGCCACACTTCCAATCCATTCTACATACTTCTGTGCCCTGCCCTGGGACCAAGTCCTGCAAACTGTATCATTTTGGCAGGTTTCCAGATGGGTTAAGTTGTTTGTTCGTTTGTTTCTGGGGTTTTCTTTGGCTGTACCATGTGGCATGTGGAACTTCCCCAACCAAGAACTGAACCCTCACCCTCTGAACTGGAAGCACAGAGTCTTAACCAGTGAACAGCCAAGGAAGTCCTTCCAGATGGGTTTAGTCTAGCAAAACACTAGTGTTCAGGAAGAAGAAGTTAGTGGTATTTCTTCCTCATTTCTCTCTCTGTCTTGGTGAGGAGAGGCAATAGCTGAATTCCTGGCAATAACTGAATTTCTCTACAAGTAATAAAAAGGTCATGGCCAGGGGTAGAAGCTATAAACTTATTCTTGCCGCTCACTATAACCCTTAAAGCTACTTCTTCCTTTAATTCTTCTACCTTGGCAGTAGCAAAGTCTCACTGCGGTTGCACTCTGGAGCCTAAGACTCTTCTGAGCCTTCACCCTGTTCACATCTCTGCAAGTTCCCTCTTTTTCTTCTTTTTTTTTTTTTTAGCAGTTTGAGAGATTTAATCTTGCTTTTTTGTTTATTGAGGTATAGTTGCTTTACAATATTGTGTTAGTTTCTGCTGTACAATGAAGTGAATGAGCTATATTTTTAACACTATGTGAGGAATAAATCCTGGGGTGAATTCTGCCTCCTGCCAAGACCCAATATGCCCCAGTATGTTAGAGAAATATGAGATATTTTATTAATAAAATAAGAACTGAGAAATATGAGATATTTTATTACTTAAAACAATGCTACAAAAAAGAAATGATCATACTAGTAGAAATATTTCACAAAAGTTAAAAAACTATGGCTAAAATATCCATCAAAATTTCATTAGAAGGGTAGGAAGGAAGTCTCTCACAAAAATAGAATGGGAGAGGTAGAGGCCCAGGGTGAAGGAGAGCACAGAGAAGTTTAAGAGACTCAACATATAACTCCTGCAGGTTCAATATCCAGCCAATAAGAATCACATGAAGAAAAAAGAAAACAGAAACAAAGAAATGACCACAGAAAAAAGGTAAGAAAATCAACATGCTGAAAAACTAATTTCTTTTGATGTATCACAAATTTATATTTAAAACAGACCTATTGCTAGGCACTATTATATCATAAGTACACTAAAGCATTAAAGTTGGGAAGATATATTATTTTTAGCTTGAATTTCAAAAAAAGTCAGTTTCTGCACTGAAGTTAATAATGTTTTATTAATGCTACCAAATCTGTAACTCTGTTGCTAATTTTTAATTTCATTATGTAATTTTCTCATTCATAACCTGGGGCAATTTTTGCATATACAGCTAGATATTATAAAGAAATATGTCTACCAAATGCAAATTCAGCCTTAAATTAATCAATTCCATTTATCTTTGTGATAGGTCCACCTTGGTTATAAAAGTATGTTCTTGTATATGTACAAATATATTTATTTTTTTACTATTAACTATAAAATAGTTAAACTATTTCTACTAATGAAAGAGCAGATGAAATTAAGTCCAGTGTTGTCTGGTCTTGAATTGTGTAACACAATTCAAATGCAAAACATATTTTGATATAGACTATATTTTACCAATTTATTTTCTGTAAATGATTTTACCTTGCCCCAAAACAGAGGAATGCAATTGAAATCCAGAAACTATACATTTTAATGCTTGCTGGTATAAGTAATTGTGCTATATCATAATTGCTTTGATGCAATAGCCAAGTCTAAAATATAATCTTGAAAACGCATCACATAAAAATATTGCCCTAAGTAAATGTAAAGTAACTTTTGTCCTAAGCAAATGCTGAAAATCAGTATGCTGACTGAACAAACACCACATGCAAGTCACTGTACACGGAAAGTATCCTCTAAAGTGGCATCCTACAGTCCCTATTCTGGAATTCATCCCTTGCAGCCTCCTCCTTGAGTGGGATGAACCTAGTCTCTTGGTTTAAATGAACAGGAATACAGCGAAAGTGATGAGATGTCCCTTCTGACATTAGGTTATCAAAAGAGTGTGGCTCTCATGTTGGCTATTTCTCCTGTTCTCTTTTTCACTCACTCTGAGGGAAGCCAATTTCCAAGTTATAAGCTGTCCTATGGAGAGAGAGGTCCACAGAGCAAGGAACAGAGGGATGCCAGTGGCCAGCAGGCAGAGGAATTGAGGCCCATGTGAGTGAACTTAGAAGTGGGTCATCCCCAAGTTGAACCTCCATATGAGACCCCAGCTCTGTCTAGGAATAAGACTGTAACCTCATGAGAGCTGAGGCTTAGAGTAAAGTCCCTCTCAGATTCCTGCTGGACAAAATGATGAGGTCATGAATGTGTACTGTTTTAAGTTGCTTCAGGTGGAATTTGTTGTGAAGGAAAAGGGTTAAGTTCTGATTCCAAATGAAAAATAGAATAAAGTTACAACCCCCCCAAATGTTGCATATTCTTCTGTGAAAAAGAAGAAAATTTTCTCTCAGCAAAATTAATATCCTGATTGGTGATTTTNTGCTTCAGGTGGAAAAGGGTTAAGTTCTGATTCCAAATGAAAAATAGAATAAAGTTACAAACCCCCCCAAATGTTGCATATTCTTCTGTGAAAAAGAAGAAAACTTTCTCTCAGAAAAATTAATATCCTGATTGGTGATTTTAAAACTTACCAGACTATTTAAATGTATTATGAACAATGCAACTGAACGTGCATGCCAAAACACAGTTATAATCATGCCACTGCTCTTCTTAAAAAGGAAGTCCACTCCAGTTTTAAATGTGGCCTAAAATGCCCTAGTGTGGTATGGTCCCTTCTATATTTATCCCTACCCAATTCTTCCATCATGCTTCATGAACTAACCTCAGTCAAACATCATGTATTAATATCATAATTTCTACACAAACTTCAGGGCGTAGGTTCATGGCCTCTGAGAAGCAACCTGAATCCCCAGCTTCCATTCCACTGGTGTGGTGACCTACACCAAACACCTCTGCCATGGGTGTTCCTCTATTCTACACAATGCCACATTTTTACTGCATTTATAAAATTATTGATGTAACAGAAAGGAAAAATACTGTGATTTACAATAAAAAGTTAACTATATATTTTCAGCTTTGAGATAGAGGAAGATTATCTCTACCCACTTCTCTCTTAAACTTCTATAAAATAAAAAAGGCAATAAGAAATACAAAATACAATTTTATCAATCAATAACATCAGGAAGCACTTGTAATAATACATATATATGAAGAAGTGCCACCAAGAATAGTGAAAATTCATCTAGGATTGGAAATATTATAGAGACAAGATACTTAAAGATGCAGACATCAGACAGATGTGCCAGGTGCAAAATTCTTAAGACTAGGTGGCATATCCTGATGGGAAAAATAGCACTGCCCGCCTTACTCAAGAGAACAAGACTGTGGAGCAAAGTGTGGCTATGGCTAATTNAAATATCACTTAGCTTTAAAGAAACTATTCCTAAGTCTGCTAATGATCCATACCCACAGAGTAACCTTTCTAAAACTGTCACTAGTGGACTGGTGATCATACTACTCACCTAATCGCATCATTGGTCTCAGAAACAGCTTTCAGGTACTCCTTCAAATAATAATAATTAAAGCAGTATTTCCGGATCTTATACCCCCGCCATCGCCTCTGAATCTATTGACGTAAATAAAAAGATAAAATATGTCAGTGTGAACATTTTTAGAAAAAAAATTAATAGTTCTTCAAAATCAGGTTAATGATGGATGATGATTAAAACTTATCAAATAAATTATTAAGCTTTTCTACTATTGTAAAGAATCCGCCTGCAATCTGGGAGACCCCGATTCAGATCCTGGGTTGGGAAGATCCCCTGGAGAAGAGATAGGCTCCCCACTCCAGTATTCTTGGGCTTCTCTTGTGGTTCAGACTGTAAAGAATCCGCCTGCAGTGCGGGAGACCTGGGTTCAATCCCTGGGTTGAGAAGATACCGTGGATGAATGAGTGACAACCCACTCCAGTATTCTTGGGCTTCCCTGGTGACTCAGATTGTAAAGAATCCACCTGCAGTGTGAGGAGACCTGAGTTCAATCCCAGGGTTGAGAAGATACCCTGGAGAAGTGCATGATAACCCCCTCCAGTATTCTTGCCTGGAGAATCCCCATAGACAGAGGAGCCTGGCGAGCTGCAGTCCATGGAGTCACAAAGAGTTGGCCATGACTAAGAAGCACACACACAAATGTAACAGTTTGTTGTGTAGTTGCTAGTTGTGTTTCTTTTTCAACCCCGTGGACTATAGCCCATCAGGCTCCTCTGTCCACGGGATTTCCAGGCAAGAATAATGGAATGGGTTGCCATTTCCTTTTCCAATAACAGTATATATATTTGCAAATATAGGTTTACTCATATATTTATAATAAAATATTATAAAGACAAAACATACTCAAGGTTACTATAATTTATTTTATAGCATTTATAGTGGTTTTAAAAATACTAAGTGTGAAATTAACTATTGAGAGATCAAAAATTTGCTTTACTGATTACTACTTCTTCCACTTCCTCACCAGATGGATTTTTTATTTTTTAACCAACTGCCTGGAAGATTGTATTTTGTCTCATTGAAATCAATGTTTTTAATGGACTTTTAAAATATATTTGTATAAAAATCTTTAAAGAAAATGTTTTCTTGTACCTTCATCTGCTGCTAAGTCGCTTCAGTCGTGTCCGACTCTGTGTGACCCCATGGGGGTCAGGCTTCTCCATCCATGGGATTTTCCAGGTAAGAGTACTGGAGTGGGTTGCCATTGCCTTCTCCTATACCTTCATCATCACATTTTAATTCTTCTTTAACTAAATCACTACAGATGGTGAATGCAGCCATGACATTAAAAGACACTTGCTCCTTGGAAGAAAAGCTATGACCAACCTAGACAGCATATTAAAAAGCAGAGACATTACTTTGCCAGCAAAGATCTGTCTAGTCAAAGCTATGGTTTTTCCAGTAGCCATGTATAGATGTGAGAGTTGGACTGTAAAGAAAGCTGAGCACAGAAGAATTGATGCTTTTGAACTGTGGTGTTGGAGAAGACTCTTGAGAGTCCCTTGGACTGCAAGGAAATCCAAACAGGATATCAGTCCTGAATATTCATTGGAAGGACTGACGCTGAAGCTGAAACTCCCAATTCTTTGGCTACATGATGCAAAGAACTGACTCATTGGAAAAGACCCGGATGCTGGGGATGATTGAAGGCATGAGGAGAAGGGGACGACAGAGGTTGAGATGGTTGGATGGCATCACCAAATCAATGGACATGAGTTTGTGTAAACTCTGGGAGCTGGCAATGGACAGGGAGGCCTGGTGTGCTGTAGTCCATGGGGCTGCAAAGAGTTGGACACTACTGAGCAACTGAACTGAACAATGACAATATTTAACATTTATTGAGTTATTGTTATATGTGGGGCACTATTCTAAGGATTTTGCTTGTATTTATGCATTTAATCTTTAGACCATTCCTATCAGATAAATAGAGAAGGAAACAGCAACCCACTCCAATATTCTTGCCTGGAGAATCCCATGAGCAGAAGAGCCTGGCAGGCTACAGTCCATGAGGTTGAAAAGAGTCAGACATGACTGATCGACTGAACAACAATGAGATAAGTACTCTCTTCACCTTATTTATAGATGAGAAACTGCTAAAAGGAAAATATTCAGTTTTCCCATAATTATACAGCTATTATAATTGTCCAGTTTTCCCATAATTATACAGCTATTAGTGATGGATTTAAGAATCAAATTAGAACTTCAGGGGGCCTGTTCTCTAAACCATTGCAATACTGAACTGTGAACAAGGCGAACTGTAATTTTCAATGAACAAATATTTGTTTAAAGTATCTAGTTTTTTAGATAAGAGGAATGTTGGTGTCTAAAGAACATACTTATTAAATGGGCTACTAAATGTCTTCAAAGCCCCAATAATCATAAGAAAAATCAACTTTAAGCTTTATGTTTGCTAATATAACCGCTATTAGAAAAACTCATAACAAAATTTTAATATGTAGATCCTAATTTTGTGGAAAACTGAAAGTCTATAGTACAAAATACTTCAACTTCTTTAAAAGAGTAGAAGAAATAGAAAAAATTAGAAAAAAATGTTGACTTAGCCTTGCATAAAGACTCAACTTCATTCTTTAAGATTTTCAAGTAATTTGCATATATTTATAAATTATTCACACACGCCAATATTTTGGCCACCTGATACAAAGAGTCAACTAATTGGAAAAGACCCTGTTGCTGGGAAAGGTTGAGGGCAGGAGGAGAAGGGGGTGACAGAGGATGAGATGGTTGGATGGCATCACCGACTCCACGGACATGAGTTTAAGCAAACTCTGGAAGATAATGAAGGACAAGGAAGCCTGGCGTGCTGCACTCCATGGGGTCACAGAGTTGGACACAACTCATTGACTGAATAACACACACAATGAACAATTTTCTTTGGATATGAAGTCCTTCCAATGTTTTGCACAGTTCGCTGGGGTAGGAACACACATCTTCTTTAAACATCTTTTTTTTTTTTCCATAGGAAAAAGTGACTAATAAGAGACTGAACTTTAGTCCAGTGAGTTTTATCCGAAAAGCCTAAGGTTTTTAAGCTAAATATGTTGAGTTTAAAATCTTTATAACTTGAATGCTGGATCCATATGAATAAACAGGGAAAAAATGTCTTACTTGAATTGTGATCCCCTAATTTTCTGTTTTAAAATATGGCCAATTAAAAGGTATTTTACAATCTGAAATATTAAATGTAAAGATTTTAAGAAATGTTTAGTCAACCACCTAGTATAAGAATAACTAAAATAATTGAAGAGATGCTAAACCACTTACTGTTCATATTGTAAGAACAATTAAATAAAGAAATTAGTTCTGGAAAGTAAAACTAGGTAGAGTAACAAACTAGTGAAACAATGCTAGCATAACAGTGTCTTTCTAAATATTTTTCAAATGATCTTATTTTAGAGATTTATTCTCTAAATTAAGAAAAATTAATTTTTCTAGAGTTCTATTTTACTGTCTGAGCCACCAGGGAAGCCCAGTTTAGGAACTATCTTCCTCTAATTTGACAAACATCATATTATGGCTGGCAAAGAAATGGGAGGGATTGATACAAAAAGCATTTTCCTAATGAAAAAGAATAATCTATCGGAATACATATACACATATAAATCATGCATGCAAATAATGACTATTTTCCTGGCTTATTTAACTTAATCATTACAGTATCATTCTGAGGTGGAGATTATCATTAGCTTTCTTTGATAGAAGAGGAAATTGATGCTTAGAGAGCTTAAATAAATGCCTCAGGTTATACATTAATAGCTGGTTGGATGGCTTCACATGAATCTCAGCTTACTTTTACTGCATATACAGTAATAATTATATTAAACACAGGAATACTTACAAACAGAAGTGCTGATAGACTATCCATCATCAGCAATAGAAATGACTCAGGAAGCATGGAAAAATATTAGGATATCAAACAGTGTTAAAGGGTGGACTACCTACTACATAGAAACACCATTAAATTCTAAATAAGATTAGATGTGTCAGAAAACATAAAAGATGCATGCTGAAGTCCTGAGAAGGAAAGATGATGGTTTATGTTTAGGTCATGGCAGAGTAGTGGGGAGAAGCTGAAAGGGCTTCACTTGGAGAGAAGCTGAAAGGGCAGAGTCTGCAGCTGGCTGAAAAATCTGTGCCAATAGCCAGAGAACTAAAAGAAGCCCATGGGATGGACTTCTTCCCACTCCATAGGGAACAACCACCAGAAACAGCACCAACCACATCCACAGAGTCCACAAATGCACTCTCAGAGAGTCTCGTAATGCCCTAAGTCCCTAGGGCATTACGTGATCCACCCAAAATCACGCTACAACTCCTTTCCAGATATTATGCTAACTGCCTTAATTTTCATGGTATCCTTGTGAATAGGGCACGATCTCCATGTTAAAAATAAAGAAACTGAGGTTAAGTAACTTGATCAAGGTCACAGCATAACCAGTAAAACAGTAAATGGCAGAACTGGGATACAAACTCTGCTCTGTCTTATTCCAGAGACCAGGCTCTTTCCACTAAAACATCTGAAGAATGCACTCTATAAAGAGAAAGAGTGTCTACATGTTCTTTCATTTATTATGCACTGTATTTTTTTTTTTTACATTAGAGGGAGTCCAGTTTAACCAATATTTATATAATGGACATGAGTTTGAGCAAACTCCAGGAGATGGTAAAGAACAGTGAAGTGTGGCATGCTGCAGTCCATGGGGTCAAAAAGAGTCAGACATGACTTACTGACTGAACAACAACAATTGATATAAGATATAATATAGCTGGGGTTCCACTATACTTCTTGCTATAGAAACAAATATCATCGTAAATTTTGCCTAAATTTCCTGTTGATATCCCAGTACTAGTGAATAGACTTTTAATTAAAAAAAAAAATATTTTCAAGAGGCAAGATGATTTTTGATAACGTTCTTAATTTCAAGGTGAGTGGGTTACAGTTTCCCAAAAAAGGGCTAGTGTTCATGTCCTTCAAAGTAATTAGCAACTTTCAGAAGTGATAGGTATAAAACAATTATTGTCATTGATCAGCTCTGAATAGATAATTTTAAACAAAGTCACTGCATGCTCAGCAGATTACAGCTTGTTAACGGGCAAGTTCTAAATGACCTCTTAAGCTAGTCAAATCAATGATGCATATTCCTCATTAAGTAACATCAAAATGTAAGTGGTCTTATAAATAATGTTTATTTTAAGCACTAAAATAAATGGCAAAACCTTGATATATCAAAAGCCATCTGTTCATAGAAAATATTTTCCCTCCATTGGGTTTATTATTATTCCTCAAAATTCATAGTAATCTTAATGTTGTCAAAAGAAAGAAAAAACATTTTCACACCTAAAATTAAAATCAAAATATGAAAGACAAATTCACTGATGATAACCTGCCTAGGACTAAAGCTCTAGTTGTACATGAGAGCATTTAAACAGGACTCTCATTCATAACACTACTTTTACTTATTTGAATGAACAGTTTGAAAAGACTACACAGTGAACACAGAAAAGTGGGTTTACCAAATTTTCAAAGATGGGGTGTTTAAAACTAGTAATATCAAAGTTTTCATTCTCAATGTCACCATATTATCATGTCAATATGTAGAAAAATAGACATGTTTTTAAACTAGAAATATATATTTTTTAACTAGATGTTTTTAGCTATCTGGAGATTTTGGATAATTGTTCCATATGCAGTTTCTTCTCTTTAATATTGTTTCCCTACTTTACTGGTCTTTGTACTTCTTTTCTCTATAAATTTCTTTAATCATTTCACAAAGACATTGATACCAGAAGTAGTAGGAGGGAGAAAGAAATAATTTTTTGCATGGGGATGGAACATTTAAATCTGCCTACCATCCAGCAAAAGCTAGGATTTATCTAGAGGATCCCTTCCCCTCTTATTCCTTAGGCTGACATTTTGGGATAGCTTCTTCCATGTGAATAACACTGTGTCTTATTTGTTTTGTATTCTTAGAACCCAACATATAATCTAGTAAGTAAGAGACCATCAGGGCTCCCCTGGTTGCTCAATAATAAAAATTTTTCCTGCCAATGCAGGGGTCATGGCTTTCAACCCTAGTCCGGGAAGATAATGATATGCTGAAGGACAACTAAGCCCATGTGCCACAACCACTGAGCCAGGGCTCTAGAGTCTGTGAGTCACAGCAACTGAGCCCATGGACAGCAATTACTGAAGCCCATGTGCCTTGATCCCATCCTCCACAACAAGAGAAACCATTGCAATGAGAAACTGGCACCCTGCAACTAGAAGTAGCCTCCCTTCACCACAACAGGAAAAGGCCCGTATACAGCAACAAAGACCCAGTGTAGCTATAAATAAAATAAATAATTTTTTTAAAAAACAGAGAATCAGTATTTTCTTCCTGAATTATTTTATCTATTTATCTCTATCTGATTTTGGAGTCATTATTCTAAACATAAATACTTCATAGTAGTATAAATATGAAAGCAGGGTTATAAATAGTTTAGGAGATGGAGATGGATCCTTATATATCTGATATATATTTAACCATTTTCTTATTAAAGCCACAGAATAAACTTTCCTTATATTTTTCCTACTTTAGACACAAAAAGGAAATGAAAGAAAAAGGTGAATTGATGCTTTGAGTTAGATTTTTGTAAACAAAAATTTTTATTACATAAAAGAACCAATAAATTTATGGTTATTTTGAAAATTGATTGTTTTAATTTATCTTTAAGTCTAGTGGCCCTCTTATTATTACAGCTCTTACTTTCCTTACAGTGAGGATTTCTATCTGAACTAAAATGTGTTAAGGCGCTAATTTCAAGTGAAATCATTTTAAACAACTGCAACAATAAAGGTTCAGATACCCACGAACATCATTAAGAAAGTATATGTGGTTGATTGAGGACAAGGACAAGGTTTCTAGGGTAAAAAAAAATTCTACCTTAAACAATTAATTACATCGGTAGTTCTTTAAAACTTACTAAGTTTTAGATTATTACCAGTTTTCATTCCTCACAGATCTTTGAAAACAAGAGGGAAAAGTCTAATGGAACATACTTTTGAAGAGACATCTCCAAGATACTACACATTAGCACTTCTTACAATCTGCGTGCATATGAGATTATTCTGGTTGTCCAAGGACAGACAGACAAACGAGAACTCAAGATGTATCTGATGACCCAAAGGAGGCTTTTCAAAGGTATTGCAAGGAATCAATAATGCTCAGTTTGCCTTTGCTAACTTCCAAAGTCTGTGCCAGATTATGGCTCCTCATTAAGCTGAGTTTATTGAAGACCAGTATAGTCTAAGAGTTAATGGATAAAGAGAGAGAGCTGCAATTGAAGAATAGCAGTCCCGATAACTATTTGGTGGGGCATCTAAAGTTTTAACAAAGTTGGAATCCTCTGTTCCATTAATTTTTCAGGGTCCAAAACAAACATGGTGGAGGTTCAAATACTGCCAAGTTACAATTTTTGGATCACAAAAATCTATGTGATCTGCATCTTGTAGTCCAAGAAGGAAAGAAGAGACAGATTTTAGTTTGCTACATCTTATACAGAAATTCATTTTAAATTGTATCAAGAATGGTATTTAATCTGGGGTTATGATGGATGTCAAATTCTGTGTTAACAATAGCAATATGTGATGACTATAGCTCAAATATTCACTTATAAGGTGAGGTTTTTCATACTAAGCCATCCAATTTGGCCTACAAGGGGAAGCACGTGACACTGAACTGGGATGTCTCAACTTAGTTTTCTACAAATTATCACTAAATTTAGAATTCCCTGAATGGAATGTGCTACCAGTAAAAATGTTCATGAATTACCAGGGCAAGGGGTTTCATTTATCAGAGTGAAAGTAATAAAATTTCCCTAAGAGCTTGGTCTAGGGTTCATGTAATAGCTCTCATCCAGATTTTTGAAGAAAGGGGAGGAAGACTAGAAGTAAAGGCAAGATTATAAGTGGCTAGATATAACAGGAATGTGGGTACCAAACCTCCTGGGTTCAATTTCTAACACTATCACTAGCTATGTGACATTGGGCAGGATATCTTTCCAATTTCCCATATTCCAAAGTGGAATTATAATGATATCCAGAGAGTTGGAGAGAAAGTGAAGAGGAACTAAAGAATGTCTTGATGAAGCTGAAAGAGGAGAGTGAAAAAGCTGGCTTAAAACTCAACATTAAAAAAAGAAGATCCTGGCATCTAGTCCCATTCAGACAGTACAGTTCAGTCGCTCAGTTGTGTCTAACTCCTGGCAACCCCACGGACTGCAGCACGCCAGGCCTCGCTGTCCATCACCCAACCCCAGAGTTTATTCAAACTCACGTCCATTGAGTTAGTGATGCCATCCAACCACCTCATCCTCTGTTGTCCCCTTCTCCTCCTGTCTTCAATCAGCTCCAGCATNTCCATACAATTTCCGGCCTTTATCAAGCGCATCTTTGCATGAAATGTTCCCTTGGTATCTCTAATTTTCTTGAAGAAATCTCTAGCCTTTCCCATTCTGTTGTTTTCCTCTATTTCTTTGCATTGATCTCTGAGGAAGGCTTTCTTATCTCTCCTTGCTATTCTTTGGAACTCTGCATTCAGATGCTTATATCTTTCCTTTTCTCCTTTGCTTTTCGCCTCTCTTCTTTTCACAGCTATTTGTAAGGCCTCCTCAGTCAGCCATTTTGCTTTTTTTCATTTCTTTTCCATGGGGATGGTCTTGATCCCTGTCTCCTGTACAATGTCATGAACCTCCATCCATAGTTCATCAGGCACTCTGTCTATCAGATGTAGCCCCTTAAATCTATTTCTCACTTCCACTGTATAATCATAAGGGATTTGATTTAGGTCATACCTGAATGATCTAGTGGTTTTCCCTACTTTCTTCAATTTAAGTCTGAATTTGGCAATAAGAAGTCATGATCTGATACACAGTCAGCTCTCGGTCTTGTTTTTACTGACTGTATAGAGCTTCTCCATCTTTGGCTGCAAAGAATACAATCAGTCTGATTTCGGTGTTGACCATCTGATGTTAGAATAACTCAAAAACAATGCCTTCTGAGTGGTTTGGATTGATGTGGATTTCTTAGACATGCCTGTTGTTATTGTTGTTGTTTAGTTGCTCAGTTTTGTCCGATTCTTTTGTGACCCCATGGATTATAGCCTGGCAGACTCTTCTGTCAATGGGATTTCCCAGGCAAGAATACTGGAGTGGATTGCCATTTCCTTCTCCAGTGTATCTTCCTAACCCAGGGACTGAACCTGCGTCTCCTGCACTTCTGGCAGATTCTTTACTACTGAGCCACCTGGGAGGCCCTAGACATCCCTAGTCAAGGTAAAAGGAATCTTACCTATTCCAGCCAGATCTGAATTCAATACAAAATTTGGGGCTAAATAATAAACACAAGAATGTGTTTTTCTAGCCCTGACTCCTGTGCCTCTGTCTCCCCTGATGATCTCTGGGAACCTTTGAGCTTCCCATCATCATTTGCTTTAGATTCTCTGTTATCTATTGCTTTTTACTGTACAGACATACCTTAAAAAGGTGCATAAGAAAGAAAAAAAAATCTAACATTATTTTAAGCTCAGAAGTTAAGCTTTTAGCAGAACTGTACAGACAATTAGACTCTCCTAAGTTCCCAGACTCAAGCATTCCTGTTAAAAGAGGAAAACCATTACTGTATTTCTAAGAGAGGTAAATATAGCCAAGTGCACCTGGAGTTTCTCTTCTGGCTCAGGAGAAGCAACAACAACAAAATCTTTTTCCTCTTCTTTTTTTTTCCCTTAAACTACGGAAACACAGAGAGGTAGACAGATATTGGAGCTCGCCCCTGGGCTGGGCTCCCATACAGTCACACTTGCACTAGAAAGCCCTTTCCCAAAGCAGTATATGTCATCAAAATAATGCAAATTTAACTGCCTTAGTTCAACACAGGACTTTCAGAGAGAATTTGCCGATCTTGCTTCACCCAAAATAAAATCCATTATGAGAAGAAACAAGAACTAATAGATCAATGAAAGGGAATATGAAAAGGTAAAATTAAAACATGGGTTTTAAGGACATTAATGAAATTCACCTAAGTAATTTCCCCATTTATAACAACTTCACAATTAAACTATTATCATACTGTCTGATACAAAAGAAATAATACTTTTGCTGTGGCTCTTCCCCAAATCTGTGCAGAAACCAAGGAAGCTTCATAATCACAAAATTCAGCTTCTTATTAGGCAAGTAACACATAAAAATGAACACAGAAATGACAGAAATAAAATGTCTAAGCTGGAAACTGACTTTATTACTGTGAAATCATATGAATAATTTCTAATTGATTTGTATTGGGCAGGAACCTTATATTCCAGAAGCATGCTCGTCTATTTATCACAATATTCTATATGACATATGGAAACTAATTCATTGCTTCATTAATATTTACAGTCTTTCTCTAGTCATGGCTCAGAGATATTTAACATTCTAAAACATAAGCATTGATAATTACGTGTTTTACATTTTACTCTAATTTTTAATACTGCCAAGACTATTTAGTATAACTAACTTTTTAACTATGTACTCTTTTCTCTCTTTACCATTAGCATATCGATCAAATTTGCATTATTCTGGTTTGCTCATTTTATTAAAAGCTAATTCAGGGCACAATTGACTTTTCATTTGTTTAACAAGTGAAGAAATATTTACCCTGACAGCCATTGCATTGTAGAGATTCATCTTCATAGTGTAATACGCTAACTGTGAATCAAGAAAAAAAAGATAGCATATATTTTAGTTTTACACAAAGACAATGCAGCCTATTTTTACATATAAAACATAAGAATCTTTATACATAATACATACTAAGAGTCCTAGGCTTAGAAAAATGAAATCAAACTTTGTATTGAAGAGATAGGCTTCCTAATACATAATGCAGGCTTAACCAGAAAAATCTATGGTAGTCAAACTAGGAGTTAATGGAGATATATGATCATAAAATGCTCTCCGCTGAGTTTGATAATCAATGGTGCTCTACTGAGAATAGAATAACAAAGCAGAAATATTCACAAGTGCTGGTGACACGTAGTATTGTATGATTTATTCACTGGGGTTCTTTTAGCCAAAACTCACAGAAACATAAAAGGAATTCATATTTCAAGACGTCTGGTTTAATGAAAAATTCAAAGAAATGCTGTCTTCAGTCGAAATCGTTCAAGGATATGGATGCAGTGATGAACAAAATTGTGCCTTCCAACCATCTGTACAAAATGTTATGTACTTAGCTGCCTCCTGAGTAATCCTTGGGAATTTTCTTTTATTTAATATTCATTTTAACACCATAAAATCATAAATACAACGATATCATGTTATAGCAAATCCCCTGATATAATGAAGACTTCCTAAAGCCTTGGTTTCTTTCTGGTACAGACACATTTATCTACTCATATACAAATCTCTGTGACAGTAAATATTTAGCAACAGAGCTTATTTCAATGAAAATATTGCTTTAAATAAAACTTTCACATCTGTTCTTTCAATTAAAAAGATATAATTAACATAATTCATGACAGTACAATAAACATTGAAATACATATTTTTTTCCACACAAAATACAACTTTATCCATTTTTATTTAATCAAAACTGATCAGACTAATAGAACTTGAGCCTGGATAATGGTTGTGAGTTTTCAGCAAAAATCAGAGGTAAATGTCTTAACCTTTCATATAGGGGTTTTCTCCCCTGCAACAAACAGGAATTTATATAAAAGGGTTTCACTGTAATTAGTATTGTTTGAATTGCCTGATCTGATCCAAAGCAAATTGTCTGTGGAGAGCAGCAGGGCTGGATTATTTATCAACAGTCTGAGCAATTAGGAAACAGTTGGCTGCAATATGTTATTTACAAATGAACACAATGATGTTCCTTCATTTTAAATTCTCTTTCCTCCTTATAGCAAGCATGGCATAATTCCTGGTGTTCGAGGTGAATTTAAAATATTTACTTAAATATAGCATTTCCACGGGGCAAATATAACCATTAAATATTTTTATACAGAAGAAACACATTGGAAGCTTTATGTTTGAAAAAGTTGGGTTCAGAAATGATATTATTTATCTTTTTTCATGCTCTTCTTCAGTTAGCAGCAGGGAGCTTTCAAGCCACAGCCCTGAGTTCAATTCCTAACCTTGCTCTTACCAGCTGGGTAGCTTGAACATGGTACTTGAAGTCTCCCAGTCTTGACTTCTATCCTCATAAAATGATACATTACACATACTTCACAGAGTTGTTGTGAAGAATAAAATGAGATAAAGTATTTAAGGTGCAAAGCTGATGGTCATTAGGAAAGGGATTGTCACTGTTATACATTTTGTGGCTCAAACTATATAATTTAACTATAAGTAAAATTCCAAAGAGGCTTCCCTTGTAGCTCAGTCGGTAAAGAATCTGCCTGCAGTGCAGGAGACCCAGGTTCAATCCCTGGGTTGGGAATATCCCCTGGAGAAAGAAATGGCAACCCATTCCAGTATCCTTGCCTGGAAAATGTCATGGACAGAGGAGCCTGGTGGGCTGCAGTCCATCGGGTTGCAAAGAGTTGGGCACGACTGAGTGACTAACACGTACTTACTTAAAATTCAAAAATGTAAAAGAAGTTAAATTTTATTCTGAATGAAGAAGAGAGAAATATGTTTGAACCTAAAGTTTAAATAATTTTATATTTAAAAGGTAGAAAAGTACTTTGATTCTAAATTATCATTCTTATATGAAGCCCAGATTGATGTTACATTTATTCTCAATTTTTAGCCCAGATGCTTCTGAAAATACCAGCAAAACTTGGCAGAAAACATTACATGATTCATTCGTATGAAGTACCTGGAACAGTCAAATTCACAGAGACAGACAGCACAGTAGTGGTTACCAGGCACTGGAGGAAGAAGAGCAGATACTGTTTACTGGATACAGAGTTTCCCTTTGAGATGATGGAAGAGTTTTGGAGCTGGGCAGTGGTGGCAGTTGCATAACAATGTGACTGGACTTAATGTCACTGAATGGTACAGTTAAAAATAGTCAAAATGATCAATTTTATGCAACATATATTTTATCACAGTTTAAGAAAAACACTAAAAAATAATTTTGATTGTGACTTGTACATTTTCATAAGCTATCTATGAGATGCACTGGACACTTCTGAAGTTTTAAAAATTTCATCTTAGTCTCTATATTTCTATTCCAAGCCATGAAGTTTGTTATGCTAATATTTGCCCTTTTGGTTACATGAGTAGTTAAATGATAATTCACACCAAAGCCTATGTTCTTAATATTATTTTTCAGGTTTCTGTCTGTCCTGAAAGTTTTTTCTATTCATTCCATGAAGTTGGATAAGCAAAGCATATCCTAACTATTAAATATTAATAATATATCTAGGAACCACAGACTATAGTAATTCATTAGCAGATATTCTCAAAAGTTTCCTTTCTATAAATTAATTTTATATCTTATTGTTAAGGTACCAAGTCTATTTTAAAGAGGAAAACTAAAGATCTGGGGTGAAGCTCAAGCATAAAATATGATAATTTCAATGTCATGAAAACATTTTAGACATTCTCAAAATATTTGTTGAATAAATGAAGAAAGGGAATGAGAGAGGGAGAAAGAGGAGAGAAAGACAAACAGAATTAATATGTTACATTTACAACAGATAGAGTAGAAAGAATTCCTGGGATGAAACACAGCATTTGAACACTGAATTAACCACTTGTTCACTATATGGGCTTTGTTATGTCACCTAGCTCAACTTTTACAAGGCTTCTAAAAAATTTTCTAGAAGTTGTTTTCCTTTAAAAGCAATTTTCTGAGTGCTTAATATCCATGTGGACCTTTCAGATAGGGCTGCTATTTGATGGGAATGGATCTGTGATATTGATGGGAGCATATTTCATATTTGAGTTTCTTTTTTTTCTATCAGGTGAATTACAGTGCAGAGTGAGGGTAGAGATAAATAAGAAATACTCTCTTACAGGTCAAGTGATATTCAAAACTCACCACATCAATTTTGTTCTCCAATTATCTCTCACCACTGTCATTTTGTAGTCGCTAAGTCATGTCTGACTTTTTGCCAACCCCATGGACAGTAGCCTTCCAGGCTCCTCTGTCCTTGGGATTCTCCAGGCAAGAATACTTGAGCGGGTTGCCATGTCTTCCTCCAGGGGATCTTCTTGACTCAGGGATGGTACCCAGGTCTCCTGCACTGGTGGGCAGATTCTTTACCACTGAGCCACAGGGAAGCCCATCTCTCACCAGGCCACTCCTTTAAACCTCAGTCTGATAAAACTATTACCTTTCTTCACTTCCACACTCACACTACTCCCTTTGCCTGAAACGTCTTATCATTCTTTTCTAACTGATCAAATTCTCTGTTTTTCTTGCAAGCATTTACAGGAGAAACCACCTTTTCTCCCCCACTCCAAGAAGCAGCTGGCATTCTCTCAGCTCCAGTGGATACCTACCTGCACAGCCGTTCAGACAAGGAGGAAGTACTCCTAGAAAAACCACAACCACAACAAAAACCCAAAGAACCAACAAACGAAAGAACCTCACTGTTGACTCTCAGACTTATTACATTTGTTGCTCTCCCTCCATTTTTGGAGTTGTCAATCCTCCCCAGGTACACGCTTCCTCTCCTTGTCACCTCCCTGCCCTGCTCCAATAAACCAAGCAAAAGATCTCACTCTTTACAGCTCCAGCTGTTACCTTGAGACTTTTCCAATCCATGTATCCACAACACACTCAAATACTTCTCACAACTGCCCCATCTTTCTCAGTCCCAGTGCTGTCCACTTACTTTCATAGACATGTTCCAGACCCTGGGAACTAGACATGTTCCGCCTCTTAAGTCTTAAACTCAGCAAATTCTCCTCCTTAAATCCCTTTTGCCTTGATTTCTAATAAAGGTTTTTCTACCTAGTTTAGACAGACCTAGGACAGATATTTCCTCTTCCTCAGTTTCAAGTTTCTTTTTCACTTATTTTTATATATAACAGCTATATTGATATTTTGCTACATGAAGATACCATAAATTAACCAATCTTTTTTGTTACTGTTGAGCCTTTACGTTGGAGGCCAAGAAAATCTGAGTTTCAAATGCTCGATCATTTTCAAAAATAGAAAGTAATACATATTTATAATAAATTTAAGTGATGTGTGTGTGTGTGTATGTGTGTGTATGTATGCTCTGTTGTGTCCAACTCTTTTGTGACCCCATGGGCTGTAGCCCACAAGGCTCCTCTGTCCATGGGATTTCCCAACCAAGAATACTGGAGTGGGTTGCCATTTCCTCCTCCAGGCGATCTTCCTGACTCAGGGATCAAAACCACATCTTCTGCGTCTCCAGCTTTGGCAGGCTGATTCTTTACCACTGAGTACCCGAGAAGCCTAAATTTGAATGATGCACTTACATAGACATGACCAGATCAACTGGCTTTATTTGCTAGGCCAGGCAATATAGTGGAACTATTTGCAGCAAAGTGATGACACTGGAAATTTTAGAAGCCATGCACATATGGATAACAGATCTGGGAAGCCTGTGCCTTTGTTATTTTCCACATCAGCGCCATCCTCATTTTATAATTTTGAGTATGATCATTAAAATGATTTATTATCAAATAATCATGAGTATTTTGTGCATATGCTTTTCCTTGTTCACTGGCCACTGATAGCAATATGGTCATTATCAACAGCTGATTGTTAAAATAACCTTTCTTCTTCCACCACACACAAAAAATAAAAGCCAATTATATTGCTTCTCAAAGTTAATATATCTTTAAAAGCAAGTAAACTAAACTTATATTCATATAATTATAGTGAAAATGTTAGTAAAGTTTTAAATTAATATTAGGAAGTCAGAGTCTTAAGTTATCCAGTCTTTAATATTTAAAATGCCAGATCCTGAGGGGGGAAAATAGATTATGTTTCAGTTTTCTGCTCTAACATTAAAGAGAGATAAATGTTGCCTTAGTGTATAACTGACTTGAAAGCCCTGCAAACAGATTTGTAAAAGGAGTTAGGCTACATATGGTACTTTCATTCATCCAATGAAAAGAAATAAAATATCTGTACAAGCAACCATGTCAATCTCACCATTTTTAAAAATAATGACCAAAATGTTATGCATTTTTACTATCTATTAAAAAACAAACCTGCTGGTATTTATCATGACATCACATAATGAGAGTCAACAGTAGATGATATCCTTTGTTCCATTTAAAGCTACCAAATTTTTCAATTTTTACTTTTCTAAATATTAATCAAATACAAAACTTTATAAGAAGAACAGTAAAATGATAAGCAGTATATACGGATTGTGAGCGTTTTGGCAATAACATTATTTTAATAATTTGGAGGATAATCTATTTTTTAATGAGAGTTATTTTTATAAATTAAATGATTCTATCATAGGCTAGTAATATTACTTTAACAAAAAGTTATAATCAAGTCCTGTTAATATGATGGCCATATATGTGATTTACTGAATGAGCTCAATTTAAAGACATAACATTGAGCTGTTTAAATCTATAGTTTTATGTATATGTACACATATATTTGTCTCATGATAATGTATATAGAATTAATCATGTATATTAGGGTAGCTGCTTTCAGAGTGTATGCTTGATATTAAACACAATATAAACTATGTAATCATAGAATATGGGCTTCCTAGGTGGCACTAGTGGTAAAGAACCCACCTGCTCAATGCAGGAGACATAGGAGATGTGGGTTCAATCCCTGGGTCAGGAAGATCCCCTGGAGAAGGACACGGCAACCTACTCCATTACACTTGCTTAAGAATCCCATGGACAGAGGCGCCTGGAAGGCTATGGTTTATGGAGCCACAAACAGTTGGACACAACCGAAGCGACTTAGCAGGAATGGTAAAAGGAAATTGAAAAGGATAACAAGATGTATACAGTTGTCCTGTATAGGTTATATTGGTGAATTCACTCAGATAACACTCAAACTGCTACTGCTGCTGCTGCTAAGTCACTCCAGTCATGTCCGACTCTGTGTGACCCCACAGACGGCAGCCCACCAGGCTCCCCCGTCCCTGGGATTCTCCAGGCAAGAATACTGGAGTGGGTTGCCATTTCCTTCTCCAATGCATGAAAGCGAAAGGTGAAAGGGAAGTCGCTCAGTCATGTCCGACTCTTAGTGACCCCATGGACTGCAGCCTACCAGGCTCCTCTGTCCATGGGAGTTTCCAGGCAAGAGTACTGGAGTGGGGTGCCATTGCCTTCTCCGACTCAAAGTGCTAGTTTTCCAAAAGAGACAGATGATATCTTTCAACATTATTCTGGTACTATCATCCACAAAAATGACTGTATTCACTTCACCATTTATGAAACAAAACAAGGAGTGGTAAGGACAGGCTACTTAGAACATTATGCAGTTGAAAACAAGAAGGGGACCAACACAGGAGGACCAGTCGAGTACCCAATGGGAAGAGCAGGCTGTAGTGAAACCACAGCAGGAATCCAGCAGGCCTGAGTACACACACCAGGTGACCAGAAATCCACTGTTAATGGAAAAGAAGAGTCAGAGCACATCCTTATTAACAGGGAAGATTTTCAAGGTTATGAATCAATAGTCCTCAGTTCTTCAGATGGACAAGTTTGGGTTATGTTGCCAGATACAGCATTATAAAAGTCAGCAGGAAGACTTGAAATGGAGGTTGAAAATTAAAATAAACAAAAATAGCTGTCATCCAGGAAGGAAAAAGGAATCAAATCACAAAGGAAAATTGGAATGGTTCTGTTATCTCAGGTCAGTGAGGGAATGATAGTGGAGAATGCATAACACTTCAGGACTGGATAAGTCAGCTGGTGTTGCTTTGAAAATTATTTAAAAGCTGGATGGAAATATTTTGGTATAGTAGAATTTTAAGGGAGAATTTTAAGGTTCTGTCTAAAAATACAGAACCCATCTAAAATAGAGATCCTAGGATTTCTGACTTTCCACAATTTACTTTCCGTTTGACCTTTGCCACATGTGAGACTGTTGATAACTCCAAGATTTCTAACAGTTTTCTCCTCTGGTTCTTGTGATATTGTGTCTCTGCTTTTCTGTTTATTATCTACCTATAATTCCCTTCCTCTACCTAAATCCTACTAATGCATTCCATAAGCCTCAATTCTTGGCCCTGTGCTCTACTGTTCAGATACTTTTCCAACAGGTAGAAAATCCTGCCATCTTATACTGATTACTCTAAAACCTTTATCTCCAGTTCTGACTCTTCAGCTAAAAGTTCTCTTTAATAAGCATTTGTTCAGTGCTAATTATAATGTGCCAGCCACTCTGCTGAGAGATAGCAAAGTCGCCTTACAAGATACCACCACATGGAGGTGTCCTAACATCATCACAGACTCAAAATCTCAGAATCTCATTTCGTAAAAGCCTCACTGAATGTCCAACTCAGAATGTTTTCTTATCAACATCCATGCTTTTGTTGTCATTACAATCACTAATCAGCCTTGCTAAGAAAAACAAAAGAATGCAGCTATCTCAGTAGCTTATAAAACTAAATGCTTATTTCTCACTCACATTACCTGTGGGCTAAGCTTCCCTGTGGCTATGGTCCACAAAACATGGCTTAGCCCAAAACCAATGCGATGGGGAGGAATCATTCCTTTACAAGGAAGGGGGTAGGGAAGAATTTTTGGCACACATGAATACTACCCACCTGCTGTGTTGGCCATAGTGAGGTCTCCAACTTATGTCCATATGAGTAATTAATTTACCCAGTTAGCAAAAGATTCTGCAGGCTTTCTATGTAACATTTACTGTGATCGTTTGAGGTATAATAACTAGAACAGTCATTGCCTCTCAGGAGGTCCCAGTCAAATGAGAGACGTCAGTAAACAAACGGGTCACAGTGACACAAATACCTACAGGAGCAAAGCATGAGGAAGGCACACCTCCTGCCATTCCACGCTCAACCTCAGGAGATCAGGCAAGGGCAATCTTTCAGGAAAGTCTTGAGGCATGAGTAGGCATTCAGACCAGTAGGAAGCAGTCAGAGTGAAGAAGGGCATTCAGGCAAAGTAAATAGCATTTGCAAGAAGCCTGTGGGCACAGCATAACTTAGCAAAGGCAATGGTTTATTTACAACGTTGTGTTAGTTCTAGGTGTGTGGCAAGGTGCATCAGGTATGCATACCCATATATCCACTCTTTGTTTAGACTGTTTTTCCCATAAATAGGCCATTAGAGAGCATTGAGTAGAGCTCTCTGTGCTATACAGTAGGTTCTTATTAGTTCTCTCTCTTATACATAGTAGTGAATAGAGTATATTTATACAGGTGTAGCAAGACGTAAGGGTAGATAAGAAGGGCTCATGAGACAATGAAAATCCACCATGTCACGTCAAAGAGTGTGAGTTTTACACTGTGTGCTATGGCGAGGACGGTAGGCTTGGGAGTAAAATTACTCTTGATTCCTAGTTTAGGGCGGAATCAAGAGACTTTTCTGAGGGACAATGCCAAGCAGTTGATGACTGAAAGGAGATAGAAGGTGGGGAAAAGAGTGTGGTGAGGAGTCGAGAATGAGATCGGATTTCTGGCTGAAAGGTTGTGACATTTCCTTGAATAAAGGTATACAGAAGGAGGAATAACTTTGGTGTGCCTCAGGGACCTCTAGAAAAAGATTTTTAGAAGGTAGGTAGCATAGGCAATGGCACCCCACTCCAGTACTCTTGCCTGGAAAATCCCATGGGCAGAGGAGCCCGGTAGGCTGCAGCCCATGGGGTCGCGAAGAGTTGGACACGACTGAGCAACTTCACTTTCACTTTTCACTTTCATGCATTGGAGAAGGAAATGGCAACCCACTCCAGTATTCTTGCCTGGAGAATCCCAGGGATGGGGATTCTCAATCCCTGGTGGGCTGCCGTCTATGGGGTCACACAGAGTCCGAAACGACTGAAGTGACTTAGCAGCAGTAGCAGCAGCAGCATATGGATATACAGGGATCAGAAACTGGGAACTTTAGTCCCATCTTTTAAACTCCTTGAGTCTCCATGTCTTCATCTATAAAAAGAAGATAGAACACCTGCATTTTTTACTTGACAGACTATTACTGGAAAATATGAAGCAATGAGTGTAAAACATGTTTTTAAACAAGAAAAGCCCTTAAAAGTGTAGGAAATTATTTGATTAAGGTCACATTCAGCTCCTTACCAATGTCCTGCTAGTCCTCAACCTCTCTCCAGCCACCTATATCAACATCCTCACCATTTCCTGTTACACCATGCACACTCCCAGTTTCAAACCTTCATTCACATGGTTCCTAATTGAAATATCTTTGCCTCTCCTCAACCTATAGTTTCCTGATCCCCAGAGGTTGAGCATAAATCTCACCACTTTGACCTTCAGAGATAACATTAACTTCCTATCTGAGTGCTTATTATCTGCCTGTGTGTTTTTGGTGGGGGAGTGAGTACCTTTTAAATTGACTTGCCTTTTNGAAGTTGGTGATGGACAGGGAGGCTTGGTGTGCTCCAATTCATGGGGTTGCAAAGAGTCAGACATGACTGAGCTACTGAACTGAACTGAACTGAACTGAATACAAAATAAAAAGTTTTAGAAAATATTTGCTTTATGTATTTAGGCTCCTATATTGGGTGCATGTGTATTTACAATTATATCTACTTGTTGGACTGACACCTTTATCACTATATAGTGTCATTCTTTGTCTCTTGTTACAGTCTTTGCTTTAAAGTCAATTTTTTTCTGTCAGCTTTTCCATTTACATGAGATATGCTTTTTTTCTAATTCTTCACTTCTAGACTATGGGTGTCTTTAGATCTGTATTTAGTCATTTATAGGCAGCCCATATATAGAATTTGTTTTATTTTATCCAGTCAGCCACTCTATGTCTTTTGATTGAAGCATTTACTTTACATTTAAAGCAATTATTGATAGGTGTGCATTCATTGCCATTCTGTTGATTGTTCTCTGTTTGTTTCATAGCTCTTTTCATTCCTTTCTTCTTCTTTTACTCTCTTCCTTTCTGATTGATGACTATCTTTAGTGTTATGTTTGGATTCCTTTAGACTGTGTTTTTGTAGTCATTATAGGTTTTTGCTTTATGGTTAATATGACATTCATACATATTTTACTCATGATTATTTTAAGATGACGATCTCTTAAGTTTGAACACAATCTAACAGCCCTACATACTTGTTTCCCTCCCTCTAAGTCCAATGCTTCTGCCACCATATTTTATATTTGGTTTTGTGTATCCCTTAACTACTTACTGCAAATATGGATAATTTTACTCTTTTTGTTTTTTGACCTTGATATTGAGTTTATAAGTGGTTGCTCGGCTCACCTTTACTGTATAATTGTCTTTATCAATGACATTTTCCTTTTGTAATTTTTTTTATATCTCTATTTGCAGTCTTTTCTTTTCCATTTAGAGAAGTTGCTTTACATTTCTTATAAAGATGGTTTAGTAGTGATACATTCTTTTAGCCTTTGCTTATCTATAGCTCAGTTCAGTTCTGTTGCTCAGTTGTGTCCAACTCTTTGTGATACCTTGGACTGCAGCACTCCAGGCCTCCCTGCTGCTGCAGCTGCTGCTGCTAAGTTGCCTCAGTCGTGTCCGACTCTGGGCAACCCCATAGATGGCAGCCCACCAGGCCCCCCTTCCCTGGGATTTTCCAGGCAAGAACACTGGAGTGGGTGCCCATCGCCAACTCTCGGAGTTTACTCAAATTCATGTCCATATCTATAAGACTGTTTATATTTCTGCTTCCAATCCTAGTGAAATCCTTGCCAGGTAAATTATTCATAGTCGCTTTTTTTCCCCTCCTTTTATCACTTTGAATATATTGTCTCACTCCCTCTCAGCCTGTAGTTTTAATAAAAAGTCAACTGATGGTCCAATGGCAGTTTCTTGTGTTCCATTGTTCAGTCACTAAGTTGTGTCTGACTCTTTTGCCACCCCATGGTGGCAGCGTGCCAAGTTTCCTTGTCCTTCACTATCTCTTGGAGCTTCCTCAGACTCATGTCCATTGAGTTCATGGTGGTATCCAACCATCTCATTCCCTGATGCCACTTTCTCCTCCTGCCCTCAAAGTTTAACAGCATCAGGATCTTTTCCAGTGAGTCAACTCTTTGCATTAGGTGGCCAAAATATTGAAGCTTCAATTTCAGCATCAGTCCTTCCAAAGAATACTCAAGATTAATTTCCTTTAGTATTGACAGGTTTGATCTCCTTGCAGTCCAAGAGACTTTCAAGAGTCTTCTCCAACACTACAGTTCTAAAGCATAATTATTTGGCACTCAGCCTTCTTTATGGTCCAACACTCACATCTGTTTATGACTCCTGGAAAAACTGTAGATTTGACTATATGGACCTTTATCAGCAAAGTGATGCCTCTGTTTTTTAATGTGCTATCTAGGTTTGTCACAGCTTTTCTTCCAAGGAGTAAGTTGTTGTTGTTGTTGTTGTTTAATTTTATGGCTGCAGTCACTGTCTGCAGTGATTTTGGAGAATAAGAAAATAAAATCTGTTACTGTTTCCATTTTTTCACCATCAATAGAATGTGCAATGTAGTGATGGGAACAGATGCCATGATCTTACTTTTATGAATGTTGCTTTAATCCAGCTTTCTAGAGCCAGACATCTTGGAATGTGAAGTCAAGTGGGCCTTAGAAAGCATCACTATGAACAAAGCT
>SJYV01043234.1:0-13623 GCA_006410875.1 Neotragus pygmaeus | reverse complement strand
GTATAATTTCATATGTGAAACAAATCACCAGTCCAGGTTTGATGCATGATACAGGATACTCGGGGCTGGTACACGGAGATGACCCAGAGGGATGGTATGGGGAGGTAATTGAGAAGGGGGTTCAGGATGGGGAACATGTGTACATCTATGGCAGATTCGTGTTAATGTATGGCAAAACCAATACAATATTGTAAAGTGATTAGCCTCCAATTAAACTAAATAAATTTATATTAAAAATAAGGAAATAAAAACCATTGAATACTTAAAAGATGAAAAGGATAAAATGTTACTTTCCTAATAAGAATGTTCAAGTAATGGCATGCACAATGATGTTTGGAATATAGAACCAAAGAAATAAAACTAATTTTGTTTTATGATGTCAAATAAAACTTCAAATTTTCTGTTGCCATAAACAAATAATTTTCAATAACTAAGAATAAATATAATTCTTCTATTTTCATTCTGAGAGTTTAAGGTTATCAAATTAAGATCATTTTGCAATCTCAGTTTATGAAAGTGTTACATAATCAACTTTTAAAAAGTGCCATTAACATAGACAGCTAATAAAAGAGTTTCAGTCCACTTCAAGTATTTTTTTTATTTTTTTTACTTTATTTTACTTCAAGTATTTTTGAAATTTAAATAACCTCAGCCATGCAGGTGACACCACCCTTATATCGGAAAGGAAAGAGGAACTAAAGAGCCTCTTGATGTAGGTGAGAAGGGAGAATGAAAAGCTGGCTTAAAACTCAACATTTAAAAAATAATTATGGCATCTGGTCCCATTACTTCATGCTAAATAGATGGAGAAACAATGGAAACAGTGATAGACTTTATGTTCTTGGGCTTCAAAATCACTGCAGGTGGTAATTTCATCCATGAAAATAAAAGGCACTTGCCTCTTGGAAGGAAAGCTATGGCAAACATAGACAGCATATTAAAAGCAGAGACATCACTTTGAGGACAAAAGTCTGTATAGTCAAGATATGTTTTTTTCCCAGTAGTCATGTATGGATGTGAGAGTTGGACCATAAAGAGGATGAGTGCCAAATAACTGATGCATTTGAACTGTGGTGTGAAAGAAGTCGCTTGAGAGTCCCTTGGACTGTAAGGAGATCAAATCTGTCAATCCTAAAGGAAAGCAGTCCTGAATATTCATTGGAAGGACTGATGCTGCAGTTGAAGCTCCAATATTTGGCCACCTGATAAAAAGAGCCAACTCATTAAAGACCCTGATGCTGGGAAAGTGATTAAGTATAGAATTTCCAGGTAAACATTACACTTTGAAGGCAGGAGGAGAAAGAGATGACAGAGGATGAGATGTTTGGGTAGCATCACCAACTCAGTGGACATGAGTTTGAGCAAGCTCTGGGAGATGGTAAAGAACAGGGAAGCCTGGCAAGCTGCAGTCCATGGGATCGCAAAGAGTCAGACATGACTGAGTGACTGAACAACAAGGTAATTTGATGCTTATATAAAGTATTTTTATATTTTCTTGTTGAATGCTACATCTTTGACACAGACATTTTTTTAAAAAAATAATTGACCATTTTTAAATTTTTTTACTTCTTCCATTTCTCTGTACCTAATACAATTTTTACTTATTATTTGTTTCATTTCTCTATACCTGATAATTTTTTTTTACTTTTACATCTTTCATTTCTCTGCACTTAATACAATTCTAGATAATCTGTACTAAGTGTAACGAACATTTATTAGCAATATTCCATACTATCTTTTCTCAGAAATGTATGTCTTATAATTAATAGAATATATAAAATGTTTATTTTATTAAAGAAAAACTTTAGATAGGTGTAGATCCCTTTGCTAGCTTTCATGTGCAAATACTCTATATATCCTCTGTGGGTTAAAGGATTTACTGCACCAGCAATAGATAGTGTTGGTCTCCATGAGATAAAATAAGAATTTGAAAAACATCATAGCATCATTTTCTAACTTATGTAGCATCAGTTTTTGGTAAACCTTGACTTGATTCAAGCATCTGTTGTCTAACCAATAGCATTTAAGAAATAAAGAAACTTGCATTTTTACACACTTACCATGAGTAAAATTCTCACTTTAGCCAACTAATACAATAAGTAATACTTAAAGATTATTCTAAGCAATGTATTTTTGATGATATAGAAATAAACATATTCTTCTTAAAAACATCTATAAGGAGGACAAATAGTTAAATGAGAAGCTATGATAAGGTGGGATAAATTTAACAACTGCTAAATTATCTCTTCGTCTAGTCAAGGCTATGATTTTTCCAGTAGTCATGTATGGATGTGAGACTTGGACTGTGAAGAAAGCTGAGCACTGATGAATTGATGCTTTTGAACTGTGGTGTTGGAGAAGACTCTTGAGAGTCCCTTGGACTACAAGGAGATCCAACCAGTCCATTCTGAAGGAGATCAGCCTTGAGATTTCTTTGGGAGGGATGATGCTAAAGCTGAAACTCCAGTACTTTGGCCACCTCATGCAAAGAGTTGATTCATTGGAAAAGACTCTGATGCTGGGAGGGATTGGGGACAGGAGGAGAAGGGGATGGCAGAGGATGAGATGGCTGGATGGCATCACTGGCTGGATGGATGTGAGTCTGAGTGAACTCCAGGAGTTGGTGATGGACAAGAAGGCCTGGCGTGCTGCGATTCATGGGGTCGCAAAGAGTTGGACACGACCGGAGGACTGAACTGAACTGAACTGAACTGAAAGTATCTCTATTAAGAGACTGTAGCAGGGTTAACATATTCTGGAACAAAAGACGGGGAGCCTCTCTGTGACAAATATTGTCAAAATATGAAATAATATTTGAGGATGAATATAAGTAAACTAGGTTAAGTGTTTATGTAAAAAATTTAAGTTCAAAGCATAATGTGATTAACTGTTTGTATGGAAGAAAGAGCAAAATGCTCAAGGTATAAAATGTTCAAGATGACTTGGTTACAAATTTCCATCCATATTGGAGTGGGTAGGCATTTGCAAAAAAAAAAAAATCTTGAAAGGCAGGCTTGGATATATCACAAGAAATTAATGGTTGTGTTGATGCATTTACAAAATATAATTTGCTATAAAAATGTCTTATCTTTCAGAAAGTTAGTGATCACATTTTACACTTTTAATAAGATTATGTTATTTTCTCCACCATGATATTGATGCTTATTCACTTCAACATATATTCATATACTCGTTTTATGTTTTTTGTATCTTTTGGTCTCTTTACCAGTCTTTTAATCTCACATTTTCCCTTTTGTATTAGCCAATTATTTTCATATTTGCTTGCTGATCATTTAAATCATTAAGTTTTCTATACATTTCTTCCTTATGTGTGGTTTTGCCTAATGGTTGATATTTTTCTCTGAAAGAGAGAAGAAGAAAAGAAAAAGGAGCAAAAATGGAATAATTATTTTACTTTCGTGAGCAGTCAATGAGAAGAGATGAGAGTTTAGGGGGTGTGAAATGACTCCACATGGTTCTTTGTCAAAGAATTCAATGAATAGCACAAATTAAATTTTTGGAAATGTTTTTAAACAGAATTTGAAGAATATAAGAAATATATTCTTAAAATGACAGCTATATACTAATCTGCAACATAGCTTACTGTTGAAAGTTATATATTAAAATATACAGCGCAGAATTGTGTCCCTAAATTGTGCCATCTAGAGAGAGTACCCATTCTAATTCTTCATCCACTATAATCGGTTCTAATGTATAAAATGTCTATTAAAATGAGTTGTTTTTTATGTAATTCACTTAATACACTAGGAGCTATCATGAAATTGTCAAAAATAATTTTGACAACACTACAAGCACCAAAAACTTAATTTCATTTTAAAATAATTATATAGTAATGGAATTTGTTTTCACTCCTTTGTAGAATTGAAAGAAACACAGTTTCTTCTAGAACTCGGTTAAAGGAACAAACTAAGTACCACCACACTAGCAACATAGCACTCATTCAGACACTGATAAGGTATAAACATTGAATGAACAGAGCAAAGCCACTGAGAAAGGAAATAAACTTTATTTCCTAATATTGGCTTTATTTATTTCCTAATAATTCCTTTATTTCCTAATTAATTCTATTATTTTGTAAAATCCAAATTTTTGCTCTAAAAGGCCATAGTTTAGGCTTTCATATTTTATACTTGTAGCTTTATATGTGGAAAAATTTATTTATAATTTTGACTCATGATTATATTATGTATAATTTCCCATAATGAGTGTTCAAACTACAGCATAATTCCACTCATTTCACGTGCTAGCAAGGTAATGGTCAAAATCCTTCAACCTGCACTTCAACAGGACGGGAACTGAGAACTTCCAGATGTACAGGCTGGATTTAGAAAATGCAGAGGAACCAGAGATCAAGTTACCAACAACCATCTGATCACAGGAAAAACAATGGAATTTCAGAAAAAAGTCTACTTCTGCTTCATTGACTGTATTAAAGATTTTGACTGTGTGGATCACAGCAAACTGTGTAAAACTTTTAAAGATGTGGGGAAATCAGACTACCTCACCTGCCTCCCGAGAAATCTGTATGAAAATCAAGAAGCAACAGTTAGAACCAGGCATGAAACAACAGACTGGTTCCAAAGTGGAAAAGGAGTACATCAAGGCTGTATATTGTCACCCTGCTTATTTAATTTATATGTGGAGTACATAATGGAAATGCTGGGCTGGTTGAAGCTCAAGCTGGAATCAAGATTGCTGGATAAATATTAATAACCTCAGATTAGGCACATGAAGCCACCTTGATGCCAGAAAATGAAGAGGAACTGACGAGCCTCTTGATGAAGGTGAAAGAAGAAAGTTTCAAAGGTGGCTTAAAATTCGCCATTCAGAAAATGAAGATCATGGCATCTGGTCCCATCACTTCATGACAAATAGGTGGGAAAACAATGGAAATACTGAGATACTTTATTTTCTGGGGCACCAAAATCACTGAAGATGATGGCTACAGCCATGAAATTAAAAGACACTTGCTCCTTGGAAGAAAAGCTATGACAAACGTAGAGAACATATTAAAAAGCAGAGATATCACTTTGCCAAGAAACATGTATCAAAATCAAGCTATGTTTTTTTTTTTTCTGTAGTTATGTATGAATGTGAAAGTTGGAATATAAAGAAACCTGAGCATGAAAGAATTTATGCTTATGAACTGTGGTGTTAGAAAAGATTCTTGAGTCCCATGGCCTGCAAGGAGATCCAACCAGTCCATCCTAAAGGAAATCAGTCTTGAATATTCATTGGAAGGACTGATACTGAANGAATATAAAGAAACCTGAGCATGAAAGAATTTATGCTTATGAACTGTGGTGTTAGAAAAGATTCTTGAGTCCCATGGCCTGCAAGGAGATCCAACCAGTCCATCCTAAAGGAAATCAGTCTTGAATATTCATTGGAAGGACTGATACTGAAGCTGAAACTCCAATATTTTAGCCACCCTATTCAAACAACTGCCTCATTGGAAACAACCCTGATGCTGGGAAAGATTGAATGTGGGAGGAGAAGGGGACGACAGAAGATGAGATGGTTGGATGGCATCGAAGACTCAATGGACATGAATGTGAGCAAGCTCCAGGGGTAGGTGATGGAAAAGGAAGCCTGGTGTGCTGCAGTCCATGGGGTCGAGTCAGACACAACTGAGCAACTGAACTGAACTGATTGACTCAATATATATTTTGAATAGAAACAGTGTAATGGTTTTATGCTGTGGACCAACACATGCTGTGCACCACAACTATTGAGCCAGTATTCTAGAGCATGGAAGCTACAACTAGTGAGCCTACGTGCTGCAACTACTGAAACCCAAGTGTTCTAGTGCCTGTGTTCCAAAAGAGGGGCCACTGCAATGAGAAACCCATGCATCTCAATTAGAGAATAGACCTTGGTTGTTGTAACTAGAGAAAAGCCCACACAGCAATGAAGACTCAGCACAGCCAAAAATAAAATAAATAAATAAAATTATTTAAATAAGAAAGGAATAGTGCAGCCTTGGGGAAAAGTTCCAAGTGATACACATAACAGTATCTTTAAACTCTTCTACAGAACTAAAACCCCTAACAAATGGAAGATGAGCTGCTTGATTAAGCAATCTTTATTTCAGAGAGAAGGTCATAGGTTGCAACCTCAAGAACCACAGAAGGTCATTAAGAGACCACCTGAGGCCAGATCAAAGGGATGCAGGTCCTGCACACACTCTGATCCTTACCAGCAACCCTGCTCTTGAACCATTACTATAAAATTCTTCACCAAGTCCTCCTGAGTTGGGATACAGTTTTTGAGGGCTCGATTTTGTTGTGTCCCCCTATGCATGGCAAAGCAATAAAGCTCTTCTTTTCTACTTCACTTAAAACTTATGTATCTGTGATTTGACTTGGCACCAGTGCACAGAAGCTGAGAGTTTGGCATCAAAACTATTCTGATTGCTGTTTTCATTCTGTCCACTAAGGTAATTATGACCTCCTTGCCTTTGTAGTTGAGTACCACCACCCTGTGACTCAGGTAATACAAATTTCTTAAAGAATACCTTTAGTTTATTCTTCTTTTTGCTTCATATATAGTATTCCCCAAATACTGCTATTGGCTCTATATATATTTTGAACAAAAACACTACAATGGTATCATACAGAACCTTTAAAGAAGACTGCTGCAAATACATATGTACATTTATCTGGGAGCTAATAATCTCTGAGATAATAGAATATATTGAATTATAGAAACATAATTTGTGTGAAGCTTTATTTCTGTCACATGTACATATCTACGTATGATGTATTTTTATGTGGCATTATGTTATGAATACACAGGAAACATACTGCCAAACCTCTAGTTCTTTTTAATATTTTTGTTGCCAAAATTGTAAGCTGGTGATATTTAAAGTTGCTGAATAAATTCTTAAGAAGTGCAACTGTAGTTCATGTACTAAAAACTTGGTAAAATTAACCCAGTTAAATACTATTACTCTTTTCAGACTAGTTGGCTCTTAGCACAGTATCTTATTTCTTTAAACATATTATTAAATTTATATTGATAATAAAGATAAAAATAAATAAAAATGACAATGAAATTGCATTATAAATGGTAAAGCCCCCCCCCCTTGAATTTAGAATACTTGAATTTAACCTTCTTAGAAGACACGTTCTAGACAGGATAACAGACCAAATAAAATCTTCTATTATCAGGTCCTACACTCTGACAATTTTTTGCTCTAATTTTTCACATGTATTTACTAACCTAGTAATTTTCATATTGCCTTGAAAATCTGGATCCCTAATATTTCTAAAATGGCATCAAGTAATATTTTTGCATTGATAATGGTACTTAACACTGAATAGATATTTAGAACAGCATCTGCATAATTTCTCTTTGTCTAGTTATTTTTTATCCTCCTCAAAATAATGCATTTTTAATTTGGTTTTATAGTCGACCACACATCTTTCCTTAGTATTGCTATTAGAAAATGATGTTAAATATATTCCCTTAATCATTAAGATAAAATGGAATTTTAAGAGGTAGAATTATATGAAGTTATACCCTATAAACATGCCATGGGAGTTTTCATTCCCAGTTCTTGATATGAATCAAATTTAAAATCATAATAGTTTATAAAATGTATAGTTTTCCCTCCTGTAAAATTAACTATATAAAAAATCAGAGAATAGAGCTATTCAAGACACTGCCAGAGTATTAAAACAAGACTCAGATATGCTAAATACAAGTCTGAATTCTTGTGTTAACATTACTTTGTTGTATTAACTGGAAAAGGAAATATTCCCTTTGTATCCCATTTAGGATTCTGTAAATCAGACCATCTAGTTTCCTTTTGCTGTACTATACAATCAGTAAGAAAAAAAAAAAAATGAAACCTTTGAAAATGACTGTTAGGCAGAGTGTTGTAGCACAGATAAAAGATGAAAGAAAAGGACTTGAATCAAACTGATTGAATAAGAGGCTGTGGAACTCAACTCCCCCTAAGAACATATTAAAGATACATTTACATGTGGAATAGTGGTCACTGAAAATTAACTAGGTACTAGCATAAAGGCTTCTATACAACAAAGGCTATGAGAAAATTCCACACAGAATAGGATAGGAAGGGAAAAGACCCAGAACTGTGGCTCAAGAAGGGGATCAGAGAAAAGATTAATAGTGGGTTACATGGATGGAAACTTCACTGGGGACTGAATGATTTATATTTTTGGTACTGGCCCTTGGATACAATAAAAGGAACATGAGCTCCCTTGACTGGTTAGAAGGCTGATGAGACTAATAAGAGGGCTGTGGAAAGCCTAGATTGCACTTATGAGGAGTGAAGAATGCCTGTGGACACCAAAAGCAGGACAGACTGAAAGGCTTGAAACTGCATGGGGTTTTGACTGGTTTATTGCAACCTCAGTGTTATGCCCCAGCCTGAGCCAACTGAATGCTAGTACAGTGCTTGCCTCATGTTGTATTTCCATAATGAAGCAAAGGCTGCTACATCCTAGAGAAAACCTCAGCCATTAGAGGCTGAGGCAGCTCAAACCATAAGTGGCATCTGAAGAAGTAGAAGGCAGCCATTACTGGTGATTGCACAGTCAGCAAATCAGAAGTCTGGATCACTAATGTCAGCTAAGCGACCCACAGACCAATGTAAATTCTCACATCAGATTGGGTACTGCTCCCCTCTGGGCAAGGGTGCCAGTACTGGGAGGGTGAAAAGCACACACTTGTGGGATTACTGAACTAACTCTCACCTGATACTCAGGGCTTCTTCCCCAGAAACTGGAAACTGTTCAGTCACTAAGTTGTGCCTCTTTGCAAACTTATGGATTGCAGCATGTTAGACTTCCCTGACCTTCACTAACTCCCAGAGTTTGCTCAAATTTATATCCATTGAGTCAGTCATACTATCCAATCATCTCATCTTCTGCTGCCTTCTTCCTTTGCCTTCAATCTTTCCCAGCATCAGAGGTTTCTTTCCAATGAGTTGGCTTTTCCCATTAGATGGCCAACATATTGGAGCTTTCACATCATTTCTTCCAATGAATATCCAGGGTTGATTTCCCTTAGGATTGACTGGTTTTATTTACTTTCAGTCCAAGGGAATCTCAAGAGTCTTCTCCAGAATGACAATTCCAAACCATTAATTCTTCAGCTCTCAGCCTTCTTTATGGTCCAACACTCACATTCATACATGACTACAGGAAAACACACACACACACACACACAAAAAAACACAGCTTTGTTTAGATGAATCTTTGATGGCAAAGTGATGTCTCTGCTTTTTAATATGCTGTCTAGGTTTGTCATAGCTTTTCTTCCAAAGAGCAAGTTTCCTTTAACTTCATGGCTGCATTCACCATCCACATTGAAATTGGAGCCCACGAAAAGAATAACTGTCTCTACTTCTACGTTTTCCCTTTCTATTAGCCATGAAGTGAAGGACCTGGATACCATGATTTTATTCTTTTGAATGTCAATTTTAATTCAGTTTTTTCACTCTACTCTTTCACCTTCAAGAGACTCTTCAGTTCCTCTTCACTGTCTGACATTAGAGTGGTATTATCTACATATCTGAGATTGTTGATATTTCTCCCAGACATCTTGTGATTCATCCAGCCAGGCATTTTTGCATGATGTATTCTGCATAGAAATTAAATAAGCAGGGTGACAATATGCAGTCTTGTCGTACTCCTTTCCCAATTCAGAACTGGTCAGTCGTTTCATGTAAGGTTCTATCTGCACACAGATTTCTCAGGACTTGAAGATATCACAAATAGGACATGACAGATACTGAGTAGAGGGAAAGCTCCACCTCATACCCAGCTCTGTCCTAGCCCCTCCAACTCCAACTCTACTTCCAAAAAAGATGATAGCTGACAGCACATCTGCCAGCTGCCAGAGAAAGGCTGTGACTAGTGGTCACATCAAATATAGCTCTCACACCAGTTACTGAGCTACTGTAGACGATACAGCAACTGTAGACTATACTGTGGACTACATGTAGTATATCCTCACTATATCTGAGGGACACTCCTTCAAGAAATAATTTTTAATCATTTCACCTAATTTCATATAAACAAACATAAAAAAAAATGAGAAGACAAAGGAATTTGCCTCAATTGAAAAAGCAAGAAAAAACTACCAAAATGCAACTCGTGAAATTGTAATAAATAATTTACCTTAAGAATTCAAATTATTCAGTTTAATTCAGTCGCTCAGTCATGTCTGACTCTTTGCGACCCTATGAATTTCAGCACCCCAGGCCTCCCTGTTCATCACCATCTCTCGGAGTTCACTCAGACTCGTGTCCATCGAGTCCATGATGCCATCCAGCCATCTCATCCTCGGTTGTCCCCTTCTCCTCCTGCCCCCAATCCCTCCCAGCATCAGAGTCCTTTCCAGTGAGTCAACTCTTTGCATGAAGTGGCCAAAGTACTGGAGTTTCAGCTTCAGCATCATTCCCTCTAAAGAAATCCCAGGGCTGATCTCCTTCAGAATGGACTGGTTGGATCTCCTTGCAGTCCAAGGGACTCTCAAGAGTCTTCTNAATACTCTCTGGTCTATGGCAGGATTGCTGAGCCTTTTTATATCCCATGCATATTGTATGTAAAAGTCAACCATAGTATCTTTTGATTCCCACTAACACCACTAGCTGGTGGTCTGCTAGATTAGTATATTTTGCATGCTATGGCACAGTAAAATAAGCTAATGTGTCGAGTAGCTAGCAGCTATCCCAGACTTAAATAATTGTCCCCTATTACCTTAAACTAAAAGAGTTAGCTATGCCTGTTTACTTAGGTCTGAGACCACTTTATTTTATGAATGAATGTCCTATATGCTCTTCTTGAAATGGTGCTCCTAAAAGTGATCATGAAATCAGAGAGGGATTATCACTGGTTATATTTCAGATTTATGTTCCTGTTATAGTGAGTGTTCTGTTACTTGTCCACGCAGCTCATACACTACTAGGAGAAACCACAGCAGAAGCTGAAAGTACCAAGTGGAGGGAGGTCTGCCAAATCCATTCCAGTGTACTTTAATACAATTATTAATAATGAAACTTCATAAAAGTTGAAAACTATGGACAAATCTTTAACTGGATAAGAAGTTAGACACACCAGTGGGGACTGTTTCAGGTAAGCTGGGACTTATGGTTACTCTAGGTCAGGGGCCCAGGACAAGGTGCAATGTTTATCACCTTTAGAGTTGCCTGGGAATATATTGAGCCAAGGAGGACAGATTAAAGCATAGAGAAAGGGAGGACCAAATTGACTGGGGTGGCTAGAACTTGCATCAGGCTGTAAGAAGGCTGATAAAGTATGGGAATAGGATTTGTGATCATTATCCAGTTCAGGGAAAGGCCGAGGATGTGTTGTGAGGAGTATGTGGCAGGGCATGTGAGACTGGAAGCTAAATACGTGAACACTAAGCTTGAGGTGAAACATAATAAGCTTTGGCAATAAGCAAATAGCTCACTTATTGAAATCTTACATGGACAAGATGCTCTTCTAGTTCTCTGGTTGACATGACTTCTGGGTGAGATTTGTATTAATTTTTCCATGACACAGATGAAAAATCTAGAAGTCAAGGAGTAAGAAAAAGCATGAACCAAAAACTACATCTGTTTCGCTCCAAGACACACATACTTTCTACCATGCCTGTCTAACAACCTATCTCTTCTATGTGGAATTACAATACTTAGGTTTTATGATTTGAAAGCAATCTTGAGCTTCCCATCCCAGTATCTTTATACTCCCTCTCAAATTTGACCTTTACATTAACCTAGGTTGAATTCAATGTTGAGTCACTTGAATATATAGGAATCATGATTGCTTACACCTACAGAATCTGCACGTATCTCACACTAACTCCGTAGCTCCATCCTGAGATCCCTTGATCTACTGCAGTCTACTTCAATCTATTTCCTCATGAGGTCTGGATGTACTGTCTGTCAGTCCCTGTTCCACTACTGAGCTCCCTTCTCTTGTGTTCTACACCAAAAGAAATCCAAGTTTCCTTCTTAAACTTTGGCTTTTCACATTTTTGTTAAAACCGAAATTGAATCCTAATTATTGGACTCTTGTACAGACCCTCTGTGATTGTTGTTCAGTCACTAAGTCATGTCCAACTCTTTGTAAGCCTGTGGACTGTAACACGCCGGGCTTCCCTGTCCTTCACTGTCTCCCAGAATTTGCCCAAACCCATGTCCATTGAGTTAGCAATGACATCCAACCATTTCATTCACTGTCACCCCGCTTCTTCTGCCTTCAATCTTTCCCAGCATCAAGATTTTCAGAGTAGAAAATCAGGTGGCCATAATATTGGAGCTGTAGCATCAATCCTTCCAGTGAATATTCAGGGTTGATTTCCATTACGATTGATTGGTCCATTTAAGAAAATTCTTTTTCCTCCCTCAAGTGACACAGAAAAAGCATCTTTAACAAGACAACAAAAGGGATTCCTAACCTATTAATGGTTTTCAACCTGAGCTTAACTATTTCAACCTGAGCTTTGTCCTATTCCTGAAATATCAGATATTTTAGTTCATTGTTAATCTCTCATTTATTGCTTTACATTTATTGGAGTTTGGTATTACTTTTATGAATATTAATAAGACTTCCCCTTGATAATATGTTTATTTTCTCCTTGAAACCCTTATAAATTGGTACCTCCCTATAGGTAGCATATTCACACAATTTGCTTCAGCCTCACAGACCCAATGGCCCCTGACTAAATACAGCATGATTCAAACTTGAGAGTTCTAATTGAGTGGCTATCCATAATTTTTTTACTTTAACACGGAGAAAATTAAAATTCAAACACTACCCTTGCCCCAGATAGCTTCAACTTGGTTATATCTGCCTGTATCTAATGGCCTGAGGAAAATGTGCTTATAAAGAACAAGTAGGGGGTTGAAGCTTAGGCCTTGTCTATGTCCACATAAAAAAAATTAATGAAACAATAAACTTTTAGGAATGACCTGGGAGACGGCAGATAGAATTCATTCTCCTCAAAGGCTGAGTGATGATATTATTAAACAACATCTGGCAGAGACTTAAAATATCTGCACCCTTCTTTAGGTCCTCATTAACTATGGAGGAAAAGCGTTTTCTCATTTATAAATTTCAGTAGGAATAACTACCTCGATGCACTTCAGGGCCAATGTGGTGGGCTGGGAGACAGATGGACAGCAGGAAAAATCTGCATTTGCCCAGTTGGGGGACTGCATGGCCCCTTGTCTAAAGAAAAGATAAAGACAAGATGGAAATGGTCCATGTGAATAATTCAGAGCCTCAGCTTGGCCATTTCTCTGCTTCAAGGGTAGAAACAGCTACACTTTTCTATAATCACTTGCATTATCACTCAATGCTTCCTCTTTTTGTTATAGAATAGTTGTTCAACTTTGGACAGCATTTGCAATTTCTTTGTACTTGTGTTTAAGTATATATAAAATCTAATACATTTTTTAATATATTAAGTAATACATATAATTTATACATATGTTACAATATATAATTATATATATAATTTAATCAAGGACGATTCTTTGTTGTGGGAGGCAGCCCTGTGCATTATGCTTGGCAGCATCTCTAACATGTACCCACTAGATGCCCGTACCCCACTCTC
>SJYV01043232.1:0-13134 GCA_006410875.1 Neotragus pygmaeus | reverse complement strand
TTTTTTTTTTTTTAACCTTCTGAATCACCAAGAAAGCCCCCAGGGAGCATTACATAAGAGGGGTTTAATCTGCCATGGCACCTGGCATATGAGAGAAGCCATATAATGGTAACTAACCTCTCCCACGTCTCCCTTAAGTGACCAGCCATGTTTTGATGGAGCGCAAGTTTCCAGCAAGGCAGTAAGGGTGGGAAGCCCATATTCAGCTCAGCCAAAGGGGCTGTCGGGTTTCCACGGGGTGCTTCAGCTTTCACACCCTGGGGTGCAGGCTGTGGGCTGCGGATCGCCGCCTCATTTTCATAACACTGACTTATGCACCGTAACCTCCTCTTGTAAGCCTTTCTCATTTTCTCTTTGTTTCACAGATGTTTGAGGGATCAAAGGCGGATGAGAAGAAGGAAATGCCCGGGGAGGAAGGGAAGGGGCCGGGTGCCAAGGGCCCCTCACCCAGCAAGGACCTCTCTTCTGGCCAGGAGCCTTTTCCCGGACAAGAACTTCCACCCAAAGAGGACTCCTCTCCTGGCCAGAAACGTCCTGCTGGCCCAGAATCAACGCCCAGCAAAGACTCATCTTCTTGCAAAGAACCTCCTGTGCACCAGGAACACTCGCCCAGCAAGGACTCCCCACCAGGCCAGGAACGCCCTGCAGCCGCAGTCTTCTCTCCGTGCCAGGACCTTCCTGCTGGGCGAGAACCCTCTCCCCGCCAAGACCCTCTAATCAGCAAAGACCTCCCTGCCTTCCAGGAACGCCCTGCCCAGGACCTCCCGCCCTGTCAAGACCTGTCCCTTGGCCAGGCCCCGCTGGCAGCTGAGCCCCTTGCTGAGGAGACCACGAGCTCTGGGGACCCAACAGCAGCCACAGGGAACCCGCCCGTGGCCTCCAAGCCGAACTTCGTGATCCCCGAGGTCCGGCTGGATAGTACCTACAGCCAGAAGGCAGGGGCGGAGCGGGGCAGCTCGGGCGACGAGGAGGACGCAGAGGAGGCCGAGGAGGGGGAGGAGGACGAGGACGAGGACACAAGCGATGACAACTACGGAGAGCGCGGGGAGGNGGAGAAAGAATATACGTATGCCTTCACCTCCTCCCCCTCCATGAACTAGAAAGGGGGTGGTCTATGCATTTTGAGGCATCCTTCTGTACTCTAAACAGTGGGAAAACCTGGCAGGCCCTCCACTTCTCCCCACTCTACCCCAGGTAATAAGCATATGCTAATTGAAGCTTCAAAGTTTTGAACACTTCATCACGCATGAATTACAAATAGCAATTTCAAAGTAATTTATTTGCAGATTTTGTGGCCAGGGGAAAATTGTAAATAGTGTAATAGAAGCCGTTCTCAGGTTTTTGGATTGGACGGGTGTGGGTTGGAATCCCAGCTCTGCCACTTGCTGTGTGACCTTGGACAAGTCACTTAATTTTTCTGATTCTCTTAAGATGGAGATAGTGGATATCATAGCACATATCTTCAGAATTGTGAAGATTAAGTAAGAGCAACCCTGGGAGACATCTAAATAATGCTCAGCACACAGGAAGCATTCAAGGAATGATTAGTTATTATTATTGTTATTATTAGTGAGAAAATGATGCCAGAGAGTTGTTTTTCAGGATTACTTTCTTTGCAAAATACTTTGGAGGAAAACTGAGGAAGAGAGGTCTCAGCTTTAGGGAAAATTCAAGAAGGATAAAGAATAAGATTGGTGTAGACAGAGATAACAGTTTGAGGGGAAAATGTGGCAGAAAAGAAGGAATGATCCTTTATGCCTGGAAAGTGAAAGAAGAGAGAATGGGGCAAAACTGAGATAAAGAAAGGTCTAGGGATCAACAACAGCTGGTCACCAGTGAGTTTTGCCCAGTGGCAAGGCCAAAGAGAGAGACTGGTGCTGGGGTATGTAAACTGCACAGTGGATGGTTGGCAAACAAGATGCTGAACCATTCAGTGAGGCCACGGCAAGGGTGCACCTGCCATCTCGCACCTAATCTTGTTTGCAGCTGGAAGACTACCCAAGGTCAAGGAAGTTCAGGAAAGAGTGAATAAATATAGTGTCCATAAGGAGAAAGGGGAGGCAGCTCCTCTGAGGCCAACTCAGGGCTGCTAAGTTGGTACCTCTGAGCCAGGCGATAAACATATGAGGGTTTGGATTGAGAGAAAAGGTGATAGTCGCCCAGGAGGGAACAGGCTCGTGGTGGCTTATCAGCTTCCGGAAGCTTTGTGGCAGAGCTGTGGCCCCGAAGATGCTCCAAGAGCATCCTGGGTTGCAGGTTGTGTGGGAATCCCCTGCGTGTTCTCAAGGGCCTTTCAGCCAAACCTCAGAGAGATGACTGTCAAGAGGAGTCGAGGCGTTTTTAAGAGTCCACCTCCCTCCCCTGTGGCCTCCTCTGGTGCCACAGTGGTAAAGAATCTGCCTGCCAATTCAGCGACACAAGTCTGATTCCTCGGCTGGGGAAGATCCCTGGAGTAGGACATGGCAACCCACTCCAGTATTCTTGCCTGGGAAATCCCATGGACAGAGAAACCTGGTGGGCTGCAATCCTTGAGGTCACACAGACACACAGACAGACAGACACACAGACAGACACACACAGACACAGACAGACAGACACACACATACACCCTCCCCTGATGGGAGGTCCCTGAGGGTAGGCACTATTGCCTTAATCACTGACTCAACATTTAGCTCCTAAACACTCTTTGTGCCAAGGCTGACACACCCCCTGCCCTCAGGGACACAGAGCCATAAGCAAGTAAATGCTAAAAAGAAAAGTCAATGTTAAGATGTTGAAGAAGGGAATACAATCGGGTAACAGGATGGTGGGCTACCTTAGAAGGGATGGTCCGGAAGACTCCCCTAGAAGGAGAAGGTGATGTTGATGAGAGACTTTTTGCATCCCTGTAGCCCCAGGGCCCATCCCAGTAAAGGCTTGTTCTGCTGGGAAGGCAGGGCCTTGAAGAACCTTGATTGTATTCAACACATCATTTACAATCTCTCTGTGCCCCCTTTCTCTCTGTTCACTACAGCTAGCTTAGGGCGCGTCATCTGGTCTCTACCAAGACCTTCTGCTGTACTTGCCCTTCTCAGTTAAATTTCACCAGCTCCACTGGACTGGGATCCCATCCATTAGGGTCACAACAGCCAGTGATCTCACGAATGAGCAAAGCCACCTGTGACCATCCCCCGCTTACCATCTCTCTGGGTCCCCCTTCCTTCCATGATGAAACATAAACTATCCCACAAGAGCCATTTCTATCCCTGTGGGATCCCATCTCCTCTGCCCGCCCCCGCCCCCCACTCCCCAGTCCCAGCCTTCTATGGGTCCCATCTCCTCTGCACCCCCTACTCCNTCTGCTGGTCAGTTACTCCTGTCCACACTCAGGTGGTGTTCTGCATGCACTTCTGTGTCTGAAGGTGTATTCCTGATGTATCCGAGGAGAGAGATGTAATCCACATCCACCTACTCCTCCGCCATCTTGTTTTCTCATGAATAGATATCTTTTGTACTTGGTCTTTCAGATGAAACCTTTAGATCTCAATAAAACCTTTGTTAAGTCAAAGCTTTTTATTTTCAGTACAGGTTTTCTCTATGCTGAACTATGAGACCTCAAAAAAGTGTTTTATTCTTTCTTTTATATTAAATTCCTTACATCTCATGACTATAGAGGGAACACTAAATTGTGCATAGAACCTTATAAAAGAAAGCTCATGATGTCAAAGAGATGGCAGGTCACTTAAGATCAAATTGTCTTGGGCCCATCAGGTCAAAGTCAACTGTTACCTGAGGTGGTAGAGGAAGCAGAAGTTAAGGTCAGGGTATTTCAAATCATAATAGAAAGATGATTCAATAAAGTCAGTAGATGTTTCTTAAGTATGTACTGGGTGCTGTTGACTTTTCTAGGCACTTCAGATATATCAGCAAAAAAAAGAAAAAGAAAAAGAAAATAGATCACTGCTCTAGTAGGTTATATTATATTCAAGGAGACAGTATGTAAAAAAATTATAAATTAGTAAATTATAGAACATTGATATTATAGAAATCGATGGTGTTGTGGAAGAAATAAAAAAGAAAACCCCCATTAATGGGGATATGGTGCAGCAATTCCAACTGTATATGTTGTGGATAATGAGTTAAGTCACATAAGATAGGCCTTCATTTGATAGAATAGATCTATTTAGCAATTTTTAACAANGATGGTGTTGTGGAAGAAATAAAAAAGAAAACCCCCATTAATGGGGATATGGTGCAGCAATTCCAACTGTATATGTTGTGGATAATGAGTTAAGTCACATAAGATAGGCCTTCATTTGATAGAATAGATCTATTTAGCAATTTTTAACAATGAATGAATTTGTGGGACTTCCATGGTGGTCTAGTGGTTAAGATTCCATGCTTCCAATGCAGGGGGTAAGGGTTCCATCCTTGGTTGGGGTGTGGCCAAAAATAAAGAAAGAATTTGTGAGGTTGTGGTAAAGTGAAAGTTGCTCAGTCATGTCCAACTCTTTGTGACCCCGTGCACTCTTTGGGACAGTCCATGGAATTCTCCAGGCCAGAATACTAGAGTGGGTAGCCGTTCCCTTCTCCAGGGGATCTTCCTAAAACAGGGATTGAACCATTCTTTACTGGGTGAGCCACGGGGAAAGCCTGAGGTTGCAGTGGCTCCCTGATCACCAATATTCCCTGAACCCGACAAATCTGATGGAGTTGAACATTTGGAAAAATGTAAAAAGAAAACCAAAATTTAAAATTTCTTTTAATGGAAAAAGAGCTGCTACAAAGAAGGAAATTTTGAAACCCACCAAACAAACAATAACAATAAAAATAAGTACCCAGGAAAGCTGAACATGGATGAAATGAGAGAATGAAGAGATGAGGACTGGGATTAAATTGAGCAGCCTAGACCTAGTTCTTTAACAGAGTTTAGAGGCAGGTGTCTCCTTTATGTGATTCTGACTCCTACTGTAAAAGGTGGTTATGTTTTAATAACTTCCTTTTCTCAAGACATCTACATAAACTGATGGATGCTGAATAGTAACTTTCAACAAAAGGATTCCATTCTGTGCCTTTTTTCTCTTCTGTGGATTTCTTTCTACCACTTACCGTGGGAATCAAACTTTATGTATTGACATGTGATCCATTGTCTTTTAGATTGTGAATGTTATTATCAACCAGAATTGAGTTCTAGACTATGTATCCACATGCTGTGTCTTTTTAAGAAATGGGTATTAGTGCATCAATTGCCAAGAATACTGTTTTTATAAGAGACATTTTTAATAGCACATGTTCGTGTATAATGTGAATTTCTGCATGGACATCATGTAGGTTTTTTTAAAATAGTTTTATTGAAGTCTAAATTTGCGTACAGTTATAGAATGAATTAACTGTATGCAAAACTAGACTTTAATTAAGCAATTAAAAGTAAGCTTGCAGCATATCCATACAGTTATAGGTTGAACTGAAAGGCTTCCCTTGTGGCTCAGTGGTAAAGAATCCACCTGCCCAATGTAGGAGACATGGGTTCAGTCCTTGGGTTGGGAAGATTCCGTGGAGAAGGAAATGGCAACCCACTCCAGTATTATTGCCTGGGAAATCTCACAGAGAGAAGAGCTTGGCAGGCTACAGTCCGTGCAGTCCCCAAACAGTAGGACTTTACTAAGCAACTAAACAACAGCAACAATGACTGAATTGCGTCTCTCCAGAGGAAATGTTGACGTCCCAATCCCCAGTTCTTCAGAATGTGACTTTAGTTGGCAATATGCTTGTTTCAGGTGGAATTAGTTAAACTGAGGGCACACTGTAGTAGTGAGCCCCTTAATCCAATACGATTGCTATTCTTACAAGAAAAGACAGAGACACACAGGGAAAAGCTGGTCATGTGACGAAGGAAGCAGAGTTGGAGTATGAATCTACAAGGAAGTGTGGTAGTGTTGTCAGCCAAGTATTGTCAGCAAACACCAGAAGCTAGGAAGCGTCATGGAAGGATGATTTCTTAAAGGTTTCAGAGGAAACATGGCCCTGCTGACACCTTAATTCCAGACTTTAGCCCCAAAATCGTAAGACCATAAATGGCTGTTATTTGAAGCCAGTCAGTTTATGGTGGGTGATATGGAAGAACCCAAACAAACATTTTTGGTCAGCTCAATACTTTGTTATGGCAGCCACAGAAAACTAATATACATGCTATAATCTTCAATTTTAAGTACAAAACTCAAGGATTTTTAGTAATTTATAGAGTTGTGCAGGTATTACCACAATCCAGCTTTAGAACCCTTCCATCACCACAAAACCTTTCTCTTGGTTTGTAGTCTTTTCTTGTTCTAGACAGCTACTAATCTGTTTTTTGTCCCCATCGATTTGCCTTTTCTGAATGTTTCATATAAATAAAATCATAAAAATAGTTATTTGCTTCTGGTTTATTTCAATTAGCATATTTTGGGGGGTTCATCCATGTGGTTTAGTTTTATTTTTTACATCCAGTTAAATTTTCCCCATAGGCTAGCTACACGTAATGAAAAAGTACTTAATATACATTTTTGGCCAATAAGAAAGTGCTGGGGAAAAAAAAAAAAAAAGAAAGTGCTGAAAGGAGACATGGATCATTTGTTATGACAGGACTTAAAATGCTATTGATGAGTATCAAAGGAATGTTATTCCAGGCCTTTAATTAATTTATTGTTTCTCAAACTTGAATATGCATTAGAATTACTTCTAGGAAGGATTTGCATACATCATGCTGGGCCTCAGCCCTAGAGTTTCCAAGTCAGTAGGCCTGTGCTGGGGCTTTAAAATCTACATCTCTAACAAGGTCACAGATGATACTGTTGGTCCATGGAACATCCTTTGGGAATGACTGTTTTAACCAAAAGCCACATTTGGTAGTGTTAAGACTCTTATTTTTTGTCCACATCAATTCCTACTTCTTCTTCTTAGTGTCTCATAATAAGTAGGAAGATTACTGTTTCTTGACCTAGACTGGCCTCTAGTCCAAGTACATCTTTGAAAGATGCATTTAAGTGTTGATAACTATCATCTTTGCCTTCCGTGAAATATTTCATCTCATGAGAGCGTTTGGTTTGCTGGATAAAATTTAAAAATCAATCAGCTTAATGTCATGTCTGTGATGCATGCCTCCTTGAGATCATAGTCACTTGCCCTATTTTAAGGAAGTCTCAGCTTCATAAAGCTGCTGAGAATTGCTAGCAATTTTTTTCTTTTCACTCAGTAAGCTAGATTGAACCCCAATTGCTTAAGTGCACACAGATTGGTCAGAGTCTTCATTGCATCAGTAATAAAGAACATTTTCTTGAAATCATTGACTCGCTTTATACTTAGCTTTGCCTGTAGGTGTTTTTAATCCCTTTTTCTCTAGCGTGAGTGAAAGGACCACCTGAATTGCACTGTCTCTTCTATCTAGTGTGTTGTGTTCTCATGGCTGCTTCTATAGATTTGTTGTTATATTAACAGTAAATACTTAAAATAATATTAATTTAAACATTTTTACAGGCAAAACAGATCCAAGTTTTGTGAGGTCTAAATCTTATATAAAAGGAGAGGGAGAGTGTCCCTTTTTAATTAAAAGAATATACAATTATTTTATATTTTGTAAGAAAACATACAGTTCTTTATTACATGGATGTTTAGGATGAATACAGTAATCATTAACACAGCAAAGAAAAATAAAGATCACACAATCTGGAGGAATTACTTTTATTTATTAACTGCCTAACACACCCTTTTTTGTGTGTGTGTCTTTCCAATTTAGGGCTTTTTACACTTTGATGGTATCTTCTTATGATATGGGGTTTGTAATATTTTTATTTAAAGAATGGAAAGTAAAGATTTTCTTTTATCTAGCATGATTGGTTGAAATTTGTCCTTTATTATAATAGTTCGGAAAATTTTCTTTCAGCTTCAAATCTCATTATTGACAATGTAAGGCTAAGACAAAGTCCATCGGTATACAATAAAACATGCAACTTCACCCAACCACGTGGGCCTTTGTTAACAGTGCTGCTGACACATTTACGTCTTACAAGCACAAATTGAGATAAATTTAATGTTATATAATTTTCATCAAGATAGGGCTTCCCTGGTGACTCAGTGGTAAATAATCCACCTGCCAATCATGGGACAGGGGTTCACTCCCTGGTCCAGGAAGATCCCACATGCCTTAGGACAACTAAACCCATGCCCCACAACTACTGAGCCAGAACCTTAGAGCCCATGAGCTGCAATTGCTGAAGTCCCTGCACCTAGAGCGCGTGACCTGCAGCGAGAAGCCATCTCAATGAGAAGCCCACACACTGCAAGAAATGTAGCCCCCACGCCCCCCAACTAGAGAAAGCCCATGCACAGCAGCCAGGAGCCCGCACAGTCATAAATTGAATGAATGAATAAATAAATAAGTCATTAAACATTTTTTATCAAGAAAGTAAAGATGATGTATGGAGCATTTATCATTGCATACATTGCATTATTGAGAATATTCTAGATAGGTGAGAACTTTTTTGATTAGACCTCACTAAAAACAAATAGCTCAGATGGTAAAGAATCTGCCCACAATACATGAGACTGGGTTTGATCCCCGAGTTGGAAAGTTCCCCTTGTGAAGGAAATGGCTACCCACTTCAGTATTCTTGTCTGGAGAATTCCATGAATGAAGCTTAGTAGGATACATCCCATGGGGGGTCAAACGTCAGAGTCAGACGTGACTGAGTGACTAACAGTTTGATTTTAAAAAAACAAAAATCTTTCACTTTATACTTTTATATTATATACTTACCTCATAATTACAAAAATTTTCTGAAGGTGAGAAAAAAAAACCCACAAAAAGCCTCCATGCATTTGAATCACATTTATTCTCTCTTCACCTACCCTAAAACTTCTGTTGCTGGGCAGTGCAGAACACGTTTTTGTGGTGGAATCATTTCTGACCTGGCATCTTTCACATGAGAAGTCAAGTGGGCTAGGAGTAATCTAAGATGTTACTATACTAGTAATAACTTCACTTTATGCAGAAGTAATGGGATCTATAAAAACAGATATTATTGAACACAAATTACCAGAATTCCCAAGCCAGCTGTCTCTTGCCTATATTCCAAAAATGTCCATAAACTCTGCAACATTACTTGATGCAAAGCAAAGCATCCTAATCTAACTGCAGATCAATAATCTCACTTATAGAAACTTTGCAAAAGCAAAGTTATATGATCATTTTGAGGTAAAGGTGCAAGTACATCAACTTCATGGGAAATTTGTCTCTATCCTTGTGTGTGTGTGTGTATATATATATATATATACATACATACATATATATATAGTTCAGGAATATGATGGAGAACTAAAAAAAGAGAAAGTTAAAGATTTTTTAAGTGGGATAAATAATATACCTAAGCTACAGGAAGAAGGTTAATTCTTGTTTCTTTGATCAATCCCAGTGTTCTAACTAGAGCTGAAATTACAATCAGGGATACATGGCTTTGTCTGATTTATTTATTTATTTCTGGCCTGTTTTTTAGTATGATTGGGAAGAATGGATGAGAAAAGAGACTTGATTAAGACCCTTGAAGCCTACTATTAAGTTTCATATGATTTTAAGAGGCAGTTTAAGATTCTTGAAGTCTTTTGTGTTAGTCAGTTCTGGCTGCCGTAAAAAATACCATAGATCAAGTGGCGTAAGAAACAGAAGTTTATTTTTTCTCAGTTCTGGAGACCCTTTGGGAGAATTCATTGTCTGGTCAGGGCTTTCTTCTGGCTTGTATTTGACTGTCTTCTCTGAGTCCTCACATGGTGGAAAGAGAAAAATCTCTCTTTTGCTCTTCCTCTTCATGAGAGGCCACAGTCCTATTGAATTAGGGGCCTATTCTGTCAACTTTTCTTAGATAATGACTTCCCAAAGGCCTCATCTCCAGCTACCATCACATTAGGGGTTCAAGCTACAATGTGAACCTTGAGGTGACATGTTCAGTTCATAGCAGTTTATGAGATGAGATATGTCATGATTAAAACGGTGACTTGAAAAGATGGTATCTATCTTTCTTAGTAATAAGTTTAATATAAATTTTGGAACCTCAGGCAACTGTTTTCATGAGATTGCAGAATTTCAGTCACATCTTCAGGCTCCATTTCTAATTTTAGTTCTTTTAGTGTTTCTGCCACATCTACAATTGCTCCTTCACTGGAGTCTTGAACTCCTCAAAGTCATACATGAAGATTGGACTCAACTTCTTTCAAAGTCCTTTTACTGTTCATATTTTGACCTCTTCCCATGAACCACAAATATTCTTAATGGCATCAAGAATGATGAATCCTTTCCAGAAGGTATTCAATTAACTTTGCCCAGATCTATCAGAAAAATCACCATCTATGACAGCTATAGTCTTAGGAAGTGTATTTCTTAAATAATAAGACTTGAAATTAGAAATTATTACTTGATCTATGGGATGTAGAATGGATGTTTTATTAGCATGTGTGAAAGAAAAATTAATTTCATTTTACTTAACATCAGAGCTCTTGGGTGAGCAAGTGCATTTTCAGTGACTAGCAGTATTTTTAAAGGAATTTTTTTGTCTGAGCATTAGGTCTCATTATTGGTTGGGCTTAAAATATTCAGTAGACCATGTTGTAAACAGATTGCTGTCATGGCTTTCTTATTCCATTTACGGAGCACAAATAGAGTAGCTGCTGCTGCTGCTGCTGCTGCTAAGTCACTTCAGTCGTGTCCGACTCTGTGCGACCCTATAGACGGCAGCCCACCAGGCTCCCCTGTCCCTGGGATTCTCCAGGCAAGAACTCTGAAGTGGGCTGCCATTTCCTTCTCCAATGCATGAAAGTGAAAAGTGAAAGGGAGATACTCAGTCGTGTCCAACTCTTGGCGACCCCGTGGACTGTAGCCCAATAGGCTCCTCCATCCATGGGATTTTCCAGGCAAGAGTACTGGAGTGGGTTGCTGTTGCCTTCTCCTCAAATAGAGTAGATATAGTCTAATTTTTTTTTAATTGTAAAATTATCTTTTAAATTTGCATTTATTTATTTATATTTTTGACTGTCCTGGGTGTTCACTGCTGCATGGGCTTTTCTCTAGTTCTGGAGATATGGGGCTGCTCTCTAGTTGTGGGATGGGTGCGTCTCATAGTGGTGGCTTCTCTTGTTGCTGGGCACAGACTCTAGGGTGCATGGGCTTTGGTAGTTGCGGCATGTGGTAGATTCAGTAGTTGCAGCTCCTGGACTCTAGACCATAGGCTCAGTAGTTGTGATGCACAGACTTAGTTGCTCCTTGGCATGTAGGATCTTCCTGGACCAGAGATCAAACCTCTGTCTCCTGCATTGGCTGTAGATTTCTTGCCACTGAGCCACCAGGGAAGCCCAATTTAGCATAATTGTTGAAGACTCTAGAATTTTCAAAATGGTAAATAAGCACTGATATCAACTTAAAATCTCCACTTTAGTAACCCCTAACAAGAGAGTCAACGTCAGATATGCAGATGACACCACCCTTATGGCAGAAAGTGAAGAGGAACTAAAAAGCCTCTTGATGAAAGTGAAAGAGGAGAGTGAAAAAGTTGGCTTAAAGCTCAACATTCAGAAAACGAAGATCATGGCATCTAGTCCCAAATTTCCGCATTGACAAACCTTTCAGTTACTAGCCAAATGCTTCATTTTCTTCCTAATATTTAGTGTGTGTGTGTGTGTGTTAGTCACTCAGTCGTGTCCAACTCTTTGCAACCCCATGGACTCCTCTGTCCATAGGATTCTCAAGGCAAGAATACAGGAGTAGATTGTCATTTCCTTCTCCAGGGGATCTTCCCAACTCAGGGATCAAATCTGGTTCTCCTGCATTGCAGGCGGATTCTTTACTATCTGAGCCACAGGGAAGTTGCAGAAGCTAAACTGTTAGAACAACAAGACAAACCCTACAAACTGAATTGTTTAAGGTAGAATATTCAGTTCAGTGAAACTAACATTTACTATGTCAAATTCATCCTAGAACCAGAAGTTTCCCCATTAAGATGAATTCTGCTCATAAAAATATTTATTGTTATGGAACTTAACCTTCTTCATTTAAGTAAAAATGCAATTTATTCATACATACCTCTTTCACCTTACCAGAATCAATAACAAAGACAACATCATTGACTGTGATGCTGGTTTCAGCAATATTGGTGGAAAGGATCTGAAATGGAATATTATATCATAGTTAACATGAACGCAAAACCAATGACTAACAAAATGGAAAAATGAAGATTGAAGCTTACTATTTTTCGAATGCCTGCAGGTGGGTTTTTTAATACCTTCTTTTGATCAGATGTTTGCATATTTGAATGAAGCATAAAGACTTGGTATCTGTTGACAATTAAGAGAACATATACTGTGGTACCTAACTGTTATTAAAAGTAACAAATGCAAAGTGTTAGCTTTTACCTATGTGCATTATCAGCAAACCGCTTGTCATCAAACAGGATGCGATCCCTCAAACCAACAATTTCATCATATCCAGGTAGAAAAATCAATATTGCACCTTGAAGAAGAATGATTTTTTTAACATTCAATCTCTTTGTAAAACAAGAATCAATCAAAACAACCAGATATAATGAACTATATATGTGTTTTCAAGTACTGATAAGCTCTAATACTTATGACATTTAAAGAGATTGTGCATTATTATCAATGGAATTATATAAAAATTTATATACACAAAATATTAATTTATAGATCAAATAATATATTTTGTTCCAGTTTTTTAGACAATACTCATTTACCAGCTTCACAACTATGGCAGATATTGTATAGAAGATGCATAATCAAATCCAAGTCTACTTTTTCATCATCAAAACTATGGTGGTAAGCTTTCAGAAGCTCTCTGTCTTCTGCACTGAGATCACTCCCATTTGTTTGAACCAAAGAGCTTTCATCCAGATTTCCAAATTCCAAAGAAGCACTAGAAGAAAAAAAAAAAAAAAAAGATCAAGTCGAATTCCATTAAAAAGAGTAACCCTTGTCAATTATTCCCATTATGTCCACCTTCACATTTTCAATATATTCTAAAAGGTCAAGTGACAATTAATGCTCTAGCTATAATATAATTCATATTTTGGTTTCAAGTATATTATTCAAAGTAAAACTTGGCAACAGGTGCTTTTTAAAAAG
>SJYV01043230.1:0-10220 GCA_006410875.1 Neotragus pygmaeus | reverse complement strand
ATTCCTTGGAAGGAAAGTTATGACCAACCTAGATAGTATATTCAAAACCAGAGACATTACTTTGCTGACTAAGGTCCAGGTAGTCAAGGCTATGGTTTTTCCATTGGTCATGTATGGATGTGAGTGTTGGACTGTGAAGAAAACTGAGTGCTGAAGAATGGGTGCTTTTGAAGTGTGGTGTTGGAGAAGACTCTTGAGAGTCCCTTGGACGGCAAGGAGATCCAACCAGTCCATCCTAAAGGAGATCAGTCCTGGGTGTTCACTGGTAGGACTGATGCTGAAGCTGAAGCTCCAATACTTTGGCCACCTCATGTGAAGAGCTGAATCATTGTAAAAGACCCTGATGCTGGGAAGGATTGGGACAGGAGGAGAAGGGGATGACAGAGGATGAGATGGCTGGATGGCATCGCCGACTCAATGGACATGCGTTTGGATAAGCTCCGGGAGTTGGTGATGGACAGGGAGGCCTGGCGTGCTGCAATTCATGGGGTTGCAAATTGTCGGACATGAGTGAGCGACTGAACTGAACAGAACTGATTGCACTGTAAACTAGGAGAAAGACCTCTACAGCAAAGTAGCTGGTGATTAGCATATATATGTAAATATGGGTCTCCCTTGTGGCTCAGACAGTAAGGAATATGCCTGAATTGTAGCATACCTGTTTGATCCCTGGGTCAGAAAGATGCTCTGGAGAAGAAAACGGCTACCCACTCCAGTATTCTTGCCTGGAGAATTCCATGGACAGAGGAGCTTCGCAGACTACAGTCCATGGGGTCACAAAGAGTTGGACATGACTCAGTGTATTACACTTTCACATGCTTCACTTCAGCAAATGTATATAAACCCAAATTTGGCTGATGCAGACTACCTTAGATGTCAGTGCAAAATGTACAGAAGAATGTGCTGCATGAAAGTTGAAAACTATGTTAAATTATTAAAAACACATGAATCTATTGTCAGACTTTGTTATGTCTGGTAAATATTTTGATTACTGTAAATCAGTTCAGTCACTCAGTTGTGTCTGACTCTTTGTGACCCCATGAATCACAGCACGCCAGGCCTCCCTGTCCATCACCAACTCCCAGAATTTACCCAAACTCATGTCCATTGAATTGGTGATCCCATCCGACCATCTTATCCTCTATCATCCCCTTATCCTCCTGCCCTCAATCTTTCCCAGCATCAGGGTCTTTTCAAATGAGTCAGCTCTTCACATCAAGTGGGCCAAAGTACTGGAGTTTCAGCTTCAACATCAGTCCTTCCAATGAACCACCCAGCACTGATTTCCTTTAGGATGGACTGGTTGGATCTCCTTGCAGTCCAGGGGACTCTCAATAGTCTTCTCCAACACCACAGTTCAAAAGCATTAATTCTTTGGTGCTCAGCTTTCTTTATGGTCCAACACTCACATCCATACATGACTACTGGAAAAACCATAGCTTTGATTAGATGGACCTTTGTCAGCAAAGTAATGTCTCTGCTTCTGAATATGCTGTCTAGGTTGGTCATAACTTTTCTTGCAAGGAGTAAGCGTCTTTTAATTTCATGGCTGCAGTCACCATCTGCAGTGATTTTGGAGCCCCCCAAAATAAAGTCAGCCACAGTTTCCATTGTTTCCCCAATTATTTGCCATGAAGTGATGGGACCAGAGGCCATGATCTTACTTTTCTGAATGTGGAGATTTAAGCCAACTTTTTCACTCTCTTCTTTCACTTTCATCAAGAGGCTTTTTAGTTCTTCTGCACTTTCTGCCATAAGGGTGGTATCATCTGCATATCTGAAGTTATTGATATTTCTCCTGGAAATCTTGATTCCAGCTTGTGCTTTATCCAGCCCAGCGTTTCTCATGATGTACTCTACATTTGAGTTAAATAAGCAGGGTGACAATATACAGCCTTGATGTACTCCTTTTTTCTATTTGAAACCAGTCTGTTGATCCATGTCCAGTTCTAACTGTTGCTTCCTGATCTGCATACAGGTTTCACAGGAAGCAGGTCAGGTGGTCTGGTATTCCCATCTCCTTCAGAATTTTCCACAATTTATTGTGATCCACATAGTCAAAGGCTTTGACATAGTCAATAAAGCAGAAATAGATGTTTATTTGGAACTCTCTTGCTTTTTCAATGATCCAGTGGATGTTGGCAATTTGAGCTCTGGTTCCTCTGCCTTTTGTAAAACCAGCTTAAACATCTGGAAGTTCACAGTTCACATATTGTTGAAACCTGACTTGGAGAATTTTGAGCATTACTTTACTAGTGTGTGAGATGAGTGCAATTGTACAGTAGTTTGAGCATTCTTTGACATTGCTTTTCTTTGTGATTGGAATGAAAACTGACCTTTTCCAGTCCTGTGGCTACTGCTGAGTTTTCCAAATTTGCTGGCATATAGAGTGCGGCACTTTCACAGCATCATCCTTTAGGATTTGGAACCGCTTAGCCGGGATTCTATCACCTCCACTAGCTTTGTTTATAGTGATGCTTCCTAAGGCCCAAATTGACTTCACATTCCAAGATGTCTGGCATCCTGAAACCAGCATTATCTGGGATGTCTGGCATCCCAGATAACCATCATGATTTTCTGGGTCATGAAGATCTTTTTTGTATAGTTCTTCTGTGTATTCTTGCCACCTCTTCTGCTTCTGTCGATATGTATTTTAATACCTAGTAGATGTTATCAGGTGGAGCTGAGCTGGAAGTAATAAAACAGATATTTCTTAGATTATCTAGATTGGTCCTCTGAAAAAGCCAAATGTTGGGCAAACCAGTAAGTCCCATCAGCACCCAGACTGGAATCCTGAAATATCATTTTCCACCGAAAGAAATCAGTTTTATGTAATAACTGAATTCTGGGTCTGGTTTAGTAAATACACAAGGAATATTGGCACATATTATACCAGATAGGAAGGAACCTAGCAAACAGGCTCTACTCAAAAGGACTCAATCGTTAACCTGAATAGCTCTCATTGGACAAAGACTGGACAACCAGTTGGAGTGGAAATGTTTAATATGTCAGATAATTAAAAATCAGGATAAATTTGTGGTTTCTGGATGCTAGAGAATAGCTCATAATTTTCAAAACTAGTAAGCCAAGGGAAACAAGAATTTTTATCCTGACTTTCCAATATGAGCTGTACCTTGCAGTAATTCAAGTAGTTGAAATCAAGCTTCTCTTTATTTATGTGTTCCAGCTAATAAAGAAGAAATGATAGAACATCATCAATAGTGAACTGGTAATGATATTCAATGGCTGGTAACATTAAAAAATGGAGTAATAGATATTATCTGTCTCCTGACAGAAATACACAAAACCCTGTATAAAATAATCATGCCACACACAAAAATTTAAATCTTAATCTTACTCTTCTGTATCTCATCAAAGAAACAGAGTCAACAAAATTCAAATTCTGGAGGAATTCTATATGACAAAAGAGCCCGATTCTTTAACAATAACAATAATGCAAAGATAAATACCCAAGATATTGAGGTAGAATCCATGAAGAGACAAGACATGTATGAAAGAACCACAATGTATGCACCTATTTGGACTGCAAATCAAATAGGGGAAAAGGGAAAAGAAAATAATTTTTCTTTTAAAGAAAAGAAAAGAAAATCTTTTCTTTTAAAAGGAAAAAGAAAATAACTGCAGACGTGTGAACAATAATGAATATTTGAAGGTTTTGAGAATACGTTTTACATTATTTTAAGATGATGATGGTTTCACCTTTAAAGACAAGAGCCTTAAGTTTAAAATATTAGTGAAGCTGGATGTTGGGAATAGTTTATCATATTATTTTTTCTACTTCTGTTTATGTTTTTAATTTCCATAATAAAAAGTTAAAAAATGTTTCCATTAATTCAAATTTGTATAGTTTCTAAGAGCAACAATGAGAACTCCTTTATCAAGAGAAGAATTTAGATGCTTGACTTTTCTTGATTAATATTTCAAAGAAGTTAATAAGATACCATTAAAGTTAGAAACTCAATTATCTGCTCGAGCTTAACACTGGCAAATTTCTTTCCAATCAATTTCCTCTGCTTCATAAAAGTTGTTTCAAGCAAGCTGAGGGGACTAGAAATTATAACTGAGAGATAAGAAATAACTTTGGAAATTTGTTTTATGGTTTAATTTCATATTTAATCTAGACTTTGGCAATTGCATACACATTGCCTAACCAAGTTTTAGAAAAACTAGCCTTATGTACCATATTTAGAGAACTTTCTACTATTCTTAGCTCTCTGTTAAGTATCTTCCCCTTTTTTTCAGTCATCTTTTACTTCATTAAATGGAACATTTTTCTATAATAAAGTTGGAAAATCAGGTAATTGAACAAATAATTAACCATTAGAACATTGTATACCAAACTTCAGTCTATATGGATTAGATATTTAAATATAAAAAATGAAGCCATAAAAGCAATATAATAGAAAATACTGATGAATTTTTATAATCTATGATAAGGAATGACTGCCTCATGTGATATCAATTCAGAACCTACATAAAAACACTGATAGCATTGAAGACATAGAAAGTTATATCACAATATTGCAAAAGGACTCTTTTATCCAAGTTTATGGCCAACTGGTAGATATCTAAAATACATGTTATTAAGAGTTAATATTCTTAATAAATTGAGCATTTATAAATGGATGATAAAATCTTTCTGAGAGAAAATGGACATGAATAAATGATGCACAAATAAAGCGGTGGAAATACAAATTACCAACATACCATCCACACTTGCTAGTAATAAAATAAATACAAGTTAATATAAAGAAGAGATGACATTTCCTCATCTGAGTTTGATTGGACAGATGTGTGGTGTTTGGTGCTGCAAACTGCTGGGAGGAGTTGAACTTGGCACAACCTCTCTCAAAGCAGTTTGACTGTATTAAGAGCCTTATCATTTGCATAACCTTTAACATGAGAATTCTTTTTTTTTTTAATAAAAATAACAAGTGTGGAAACACTAACATAAACATTTATTGCAGCATTGTTTATAATAGCAAAAAAAACTGTAAGCAATCTGAAATCCCAGGGATGAGGAATTTATTCAACCCTTTGATAGATATATACAGATGCCAAAGAATGCCTTATTAACATAGAAGGATGGTGATGGCTCTTGTTAAGTGGAAAAACAAGGGTTCAGAGCAATTTATATTATGATATCTCATTTTATTTCTCTCTCATATATATGTATATATAATACACATATATACATAACTATAATGTATGTGCATTCTATACATTAATAAAAACATAATTTCTACAATAAAGCAATTTTAAACAATGTTTTATTTCCTACTGTATTTGAAAAGTTTCTGGTAAGAACTTCTACTGTAAAATGTAATAGGAAAGATCATAAGATCATTCAAGATAATTGAATGCTTGTTCTTGTTGACATAGAATGACCTATGGGTAAACTACAGCTCCAGAGGCAGAGCCCAGAGTGATCATGTAGTCTGCATGGTGTAAGTTCATCTGATTTTAATGCATCTCAGAGATAAGAAATGTAAGACTTTTTTGTATTTGGGTAGAACATGGATAGGTTTTTGAATCTAGAACACACAAATATATGTACATAAACAGAGGAAAAAACTGCCTGCCAAGGAAGCTTGGGAAAGCTGATGAGGAAAGACTAATGCTACTGGTTCATAATACCCAATAACTAAGGGACTTTCAAACTTTGTGATACAAGTATCAAGTGATATATATTATGATAGCAAGTTGAAATGATTTACTGGGTTAAATAACTCCTGGTATTAAAATGAATTTTACCCATTTATTTTTACCTTTTTAAAAAGATGAGGATACCAGAAAATGTAATATTAGATATGTGGCATGCTTTATTCTTCTGTTGAACGGTGCTGCTCTGNTTTTGTTGTAAAAGAGAGATTTGATGAGGTGCTAACTTCTTATTGTATAATTTAAAATACCAAAGTACATTTTAAATCAAGGAGAAGCTCTGAGTAGGCAGTTCAAAAGATGAAATGTTTCCAAAATGATTGCACTTGGTGGATCAGATGAATCTGGTCTATCTGCTTGTACACTTTCACACTTGAGAAATACCGGATAGGTGAGCTTGTTGGCATGAATACACTCCGCCCAGAGCAAAACAGTGGTTGTGGTCCTCAGATCAGGGTTAGTGACTCAGAGCTGTTTCTCCTCTCCCTTGAGCTGCAAGAGAAATATATTGGGCCAGTGACTCTGCAGTTGGACAGGGTTTTGGGGGCCTAAGCTTGATGTTTGTAAAATATCTGCACAGTTCTTGGCACATATGGAGGGTCAGATTCATCCTGTTTTCTGGACTTGGCCCATTGTAATCCAAATTCTTGCAGAAGTAAAGCCTATGGCGAAGATTTGGATGCACATCTTGTATCGTGAGGATACTGGATACTGTATATGTAGGTATAAGGTACTGCAGCCCAGAGGCAGTCTGGAAGCAGCAGTCATTCTTTTGGGGGCATCTTTGGTCTTTTTCTCTTAAGACCATCAACTAATTAGGTGAGGCCCACCTATATCCTGGATGGTAATCTGCTTTATTTGANTGAGGATACTGGATACTGTATATGTAGGTATAAGGTACTGCAGCCCAGAGGCAGTCTGGAAGCAGCAGTCATTCTTTTGGGGGCATCTTTGGTCTTTTTCTCTTAAGACCATCAACTAATTAGGTGAGGCCCACCTATATCCTGGATGGTAATCTGCTTTATTCGAAGGTGGCTCAGATGATAAAAATCCACCTGCAATGAGGGAGACCTAGCTTCAGTCCCTGGGTTGGGAAGATCCCCTGGAGTGGGGCATGGCAAGCCACTGCAGTATTCTTGCCAGGAGAATCCACATGGAAAGAGGAGCCTGGCAGGCTACAGTCCGTGGGGTCACAAAGAGTCAGACATGACTGAGCGACTAAGCACTAACTGATGTAAATGTCAAGCTCATCTAAAAAGTACCTTCACTGTGACGTTCAGATAGGTGTTTGACCAAATACCATGGCTTAGTCAAGTTGACCGGAAGCCATCACGGCAGCAGAATAGAGCATGTGTTATTGAACCTGTTACCTCTGTTAACAGGACTGCCAGAGCGGAAGCCTGCCGGGGAAGCCTGGGAGCCAGAGTAGACACACCTCACAGTTACCCCACCCGGGACCGGGGAGCTGGGGTCACGCCTTCTCGAGAGCTGTCCCGGGGGCTTTAGTCCTTGGTGCTCCTGGCCTGCTGTTCCAAGGGGTGGGGCCACCAAAGCCCTCGGGAAAAGGGGTTGCAGGGGCCAGCAGTTTAGAAGTTGGGTTGGATGGCAGAGGAATGGTAAAATCCAAGAGGATGTGGGTGGGGCGCGATGCTATCTGCTCTGTCTTCCTGTGCTGGTTCCCACCCGGTGTTCTCTGGGCTTGGCCACCCATTGCTGACGAGATGGTTCAAATGCGCCGTTCTCTCCATGGTCGCCCTTCACGCCCAGCCACAGGAGGGCAGCTGTGGCTCCCTCACCTGGCAGGATGGCCAGATGCGGACCCCATTTAGCAAGGTCTTCTGGCTCATCTTCAGCAATGCCCATCTCCTGTCCTGACCTTGCTAATTGGAACTTGGAAACTCACTTCACTTCTACTTATTCTTTCTTACTGTTTGGCTGTTGCTCAGGGAAATTGTGATCAAGAGAAAGTAAACTGGCTAATGTTCAGTTCCAGATCTCTATACTTGTTTGATTCTGCTGTCTGTGCATTCAAAGAATGTGAGTTTTTGATCCAATTATGTAAAAACGTACCAAGAACCACTGTGATAGGAATAGCCCAACACTGGGGATTGAGGAGAGCTCCAGATTCTGCTGTCTGGCCAGGAGCAAGTCTTGTTCTCTCTTTTAAAAAAAAATAATTATTTTTAATTGGAGGATAATTGCTTTACTTCTTCCCTCTTGGGGCATCAGTTCCTCATCTGAAAAAATGAGGATCTTGATCGAGTTGGTTCCTACGCTTGCCTGAAAGCTTTCACATTCTACGAGCCTATCTCCTTTCCTGCCCCACTGCTGTCAGAGCAGTGTGTAAATCTTGTGCAGGCTCCTGTGCTTTCTCTGTTGAAGTACTTTCCTGTATGCATTCTTCTCTTTTCAGTAATATAACCATCCAGGTCTCAGGTACCTCTTGGTGACCCAGCTTCACCTTGGAAATCAGCTATTTGCTGAAATAAACAAGCTGGCGCAGACCTGCCCTTGCTGACCAGGAATCTGCTGCCGTAGCCTGGCAAAGTCCCTGAGATGGCAGAGGCCCAAGAAAACCATTAAATGCATCAAAAATATGCCCTGTGGCAGCTGCCGAATGCCTATCCAGGTCACTTTCCCCCTTCATACCTTCCCTAGTGGCTGATCCCTTTGATGTTATTAAAAGGCAGAGCCATCCCCACGGCCCCAACTCATACAATTAAATGCTGGCAGTCGTGAGGCTACTTTTTTGGGGTACAAGAGCCCAGCTACTAGGAGGCTCGTGTGTGGAACCAGGGCAGGGGCTGGGTCATCCGTTTTCCCACTGCTCAGCAGTCTCATCTGCTCATTCTAGGGACAGACACTCCTTTTCTCTCACTTTAAAAATGCCATGCTCCCCTGAATCCACAAAGCTGCTAAGAAATAGTATTATGTAGAAAAGTGTTATATGGTACAGAAGAGCAGTGAAATGGTTCTGTTGATACTAAAGCCATACTTACCTAATAAAACACATCGTCACATACTTACTGATAAACTCTGAGATAATGGAGGTGAGAACCTTTGGGTTTATCCAATTGTGTATTGTGACCATGTTTTAAAGTCCTACATTTTGTCACAATAGATTCTGCCACCCTGGCATTACACCTTGAGGCACAGGTGATGATGTTTTCTTTTTTAGGGGTGCACTTCAATACGGACCTCGTGGTTGTCATGATTTTGTTGAACCAGTAGGCACCATTAAACCCTGTGGTCCTACCACATGGCAGCCCGGGAATGAAGTTGGCTTCAGCCTCNACAGCCCGGACCTCGGCAAAGAGCAACTGAGGCACACAGCCTGAAACTCAGTGAAAGGTGACCACGTCACACAGCCCGGAACTTATCGCTAGCCGATTGTAGAACACAGCCCGGACCTCGAGGCAGGGTGAAGGTGGCACACATGCCAGACCACAGCACAGGGCGACAGCAGCACATAGGCCAGACCTTGGCTCAGTGTGGCCGTGACAAACAGGCCGGACCTCGGGGCAGGGCAACCGCGGAACACAGGCCGGGTTTCAGCTCAGGGCGACCGGGGCAAAAGTCCGGACCTCATCTCCAGATGTCCGCGGCACACAGCCTGAACCTCAGTGAAGAGTGACCGACCGAGGCACACAGCATGCCGCTCCGCACAGGGCTTACCTGGCACACATCATGGACCTCAGGAGATGGCAACCACAGCACACAGACCGGACAACAGCACAGGGTGACTGTGAAAGACAGCCAGGATCTCGGAGCCTGGCTACCACAGTACACAGCCTGGACCTTGGCGCAGGTTGCCCACGGCACACAGCCNCTAATGTGTTAGTTGTCAGATAATAAATATTTTTTGATTTAATATCTATTTGATGAATTCATTCAGTATTTAAGCTTTAAGAAATTAAGACAACTTTGGAGTAAGTTTTGAGTAATTGCCTTTTATTTTTGTCACCATATCAGCCTGTTAAAGTTTTCCAATTCCAAATTGTCAAAGAAAAATTTCCCTGTATTCTCAGACAAATTAATCTGTTTCCACAGTTATAGCAAATCTGTCCTAGTACCATTGTACCACTTATCATTGTCTACCTTAGATGAGATATTTGTGTTCATCTGCCCAATTAAAGTATGGGTACAGTGAAGGCTGGTAATTGTTTCTGAACTCTGATACAATGTGCTATACATAGGAGACATTAAATTATGTTGGTTGAGTGGAATGAATGCTGTGAAAAACTGGGAAAAATCTGATTCATGTCAATGTTTGGCAAAAACCACTACAATATTATAAAGTGATTAGCCTCTAATTAAAATAAATAAATTAATTTAAAAAACCCTTTGCTTTGACTCAGAAATAATCTCCCAGTAGACATGAAATTTTTATACTTATTTGAAGTTAAAGGTTATTTTGAAAGGGCAGTGTTTTAAAACATGTTTCAATCTCAGATATACTAAACGCAGGTTTCATTAGTGTAGCTTTTGATGATGCATTTTTTTTTAATTAATTAATTAATTTATTTTTTAATTTAACT
>SJYV01043227.1:0-13959 GCA_006410875.1 Neotragus pygmaeus | reverse complement strand
AAAAAAAAAAACAGGCTTTTCTTCTACAGGGTACAGATGTTCACTAAAATTATCCATAATGTTCACTAAAATTTTACTATATTCTCATTTTTGTTTTTTATGTCAACTATTCAAAAAGCCTTATATGGTCTTTAAGTGGATACAACAATGTTTATTACTGTCACCAACTTTTAAGAACATCTCTATAAAATCAGCTAAAGTCTGGTCATTGAATGCATGATATATAATTCCTTAAGAATTCTTACGTTCTGCAATTTCTTTCCCAGAATACTTTGAGCATCAGCCTTTAGAAAACTCAGTTAAGTATGAAAATCAGCAATAGGAAGTCAACTTTCCATTTAAAAAGGATTCTTCCCCTTATAAACAGAACCAGAATTTCCTTAACATAGGCAGGGAAATAGTTTCTATATAGACTAAGAGACAGGTATGTTGACACACAATTATAAGCACATCAATGGTTTGTTTATAAAGTCTTCAGTAATTTTTCAGACTTGAAAAAAAACATTCAGAAGAAACATCACTATTACATTCATTAAGTCAATCACATGATACCTTATGTTATGTGGTCAGCAGAATGAAGCATCCCAGGAATGACTGAGTTGACATATTACATTAAGTAGAGGTACACTGGCAGTGGTTGGTGGGGCAGAAGGGGTGTGGCATTCCTTAAATCCTTTTCCTCCTTCCCTTATCAGATAAGATTATCTCCACTTGTCAGAAAGGAAGCAGTAGCTCCCTTTCTGCCTAACAATCTAGATTTTGTCTCATCCCTCAATTAAGAAAATTTAATCACCAAATCCTTCAAGACTTAATTCAAGTGTGACTTCCAGGATGCCTTCCCTTACTAGTCCAGCTCACACTGACTTTGGTCTCCTCAGAATTTTAGGGTTTTTTTAAACACAATTACATACATTACACTGTATATTGCTGGCTTGCTGAGTGCAGCACTTTAATGGCATCATCTTTTAGGACTTGAAATAGCTCAGCTGGAATTTTGTCACCTCCACTCGCTTTGTTCATAGTCATGCTTCCTAAGGCCCCCTTGAGTTCACACTCCAGGATGCCTGGCTCTAGGAGAGTGATCACACCATCTTGGTTATCTGGGTCATTAAGATCTTTTTTGTAAGTTCTTCTCTGTATTCCTGCCACCTCTTCATCATATCTTCTGCATCTGTTAGGTCCACACCATTTCTGTCCTTTATTGTGCCCATTTTTGAATGAAATGTTCCCTTGTATCTCTAATTTTCTTGAAGAGATCTCTAGTCTTTCCCTTTCTATTGCTTTCCTCTATTTTTTTGCATTGAGCACTTAAGAAGGTTTTATCTCTCCTTGCTATTTTTTGGAACTTTGCATTCAGATGGATATATTTCTCCTTTTCTTATGGATATATTTTCCTTTGCCTTTTGCTTCTCTTCTTTTCCCAGCTATTTGCAAGGCCTCCTCAGACAACCATTTTGCCTTTTTGCATTTCTTTTTATTGGGGATGGTTTTGATCACCACCTCCTGTACAATGTTACATAGTTCTTCAGGCACTCTATTAAATCTAATCCCTTGAACCTGTTTGTCCTTTACACTGTCTAATCATAAGGGATTTAATTTAGGTATTGAATGGCAGAGTAGGAGGATGTGCGCTCATCTTCTGCAATAACTCCAAAATTGCAACCACTGTACAATCATTGACAGGAAAACACTGGATCCCATCAAAAAAAGATGCTCCAGCTCCAAGGGCAAAGGAGAAGCCCCAACAAGATGGTAGGAGGGGTGAAATCATGTTTAGAATCAGATCCCAAACCCACCAGACACTCGGAGGGTTCAAACAAAACCTTGTCTGCACCAGGACCCCACAAGAGACTGAGGCAGATCTGCCTTTGAGTGTTTGAGTGTCTCCTGCAGATGCACAGGTCAACTGTGACCCACCATGGGGACAGGGGCTCTGGCTACAGCAGACCTGGGAGGTATGGTGTGTGGCTAAGTCCTTTTGAAGGAGGCAGCCATTGTCACCACTACCCTACAGGGAAGGAACACAGCCCCACCCACCAACAGAAAATTGGATTAAAGATTACTGAACCCTGCCCATCAAAGCAAGACCCAAATTCCCTCACAGCCAGTCCCTCCCATCAGGAAGCTTCCAGAAGCCTCTTATCTATCAGAGGACAGACAGAATGAAAACCACAATCATAGAAAACTACCCAAAGTGATCACACGGATCACCACCTTATCTAACTAAATGAAACAATGTGCCATGCCATGCAGGGCCACCCAAGATGGACGGGTAACAGTGGAATTCTGATGAAACATAGTCCACCGGAGAAGGAAACGGCAAACCACTTTGGTATTCTTGCCATGAGAATCCATGAACAGTATGAAAAGGCAAAAGGATATGACACTGAAAGACTGCTAAGAAAACCAAAAGCCAGATTTCTAACCACCACAGTGGGGCAGCTAAGCAACAAGAAGCTAGAATGATCTAGAGTTGGAAACATCAGTAAAAACTCATATTCAGTTTAATAATGGGTTGAGATAGTTAAAAATAGAAACACTTATTTTAACAAAATTTTTTAATAAAGAAATAAATAAAAAATACAGGACTTCCCTGGTGGTGCAGTGGTTAAGACTCCACACTTCCAACGCAGGAGGCAAGGGTTTGATCCCTGGTTGGGAAACTAAGATCCTGCATGCTTCACAGCACAACCAAAAAATTTTTAAAATCAAGAAAAAAATAAAAGAAATATCTATTTAGAAATTATTTATTCACAGGTTCATATACTTGAGTATTTCCTTGCTCTGTCAGTCAAGAAGGCCTAGAGGCAGTGATAACCAGTAATAATAAGTACACTTAATAGGCACATCTTAGTTTCTAAATACCAGCCTCCAGTAAAAGGAACCAAGGTCCCTTGGAGAAATGACTGATCCTAGGAGTAGAGCAGAAAATAAACAAGATAAGCCCTGAGCATCTTGTGGTACGAGAAAGTAAGAAAGTGCTAAAACAACAACATCAAAAGGAAACAGGAGTCAACCAAGAAATTCCCAGTAGCCAAGCTGGAACATTTTGAACAACACAATAAAGCAAGTAGTTCTGGATTATAACCTAAAGTATAAAATAAGTATCCACAAATCCATAATATAAATGACCAAATAAATAAACGGGGGTGGGGAAGGAGACATATATACCATGAGGAAGAATTTATGTACAATCACCCCACTCCTCAAAGAGATGGAGCACAGCTCCCCTCTCTTAAGAGTGGGCCGCACCCAGTTCTTTCATTCAAAGAGTATCCTCTCTCATTCAAAGCGTATACTCTTTCATTCAAAGAATATAACATGAAAAGAGGAAGAAAACAACTTTACAAGAGAGAAACCTGACAAGCACATTCTCAGCCAAGTGATCACCAACAACATCAACAAGTCATGTTGAGTGGCAGCAGGCGGAGAGGACGTGCGCGCCCTCTCTCCTTCCTTTCTTGACTCCATCTTTGGGGTAGTGGCAGCACTGTTCACAATCTAGTCACCAACATGCTCATAGCCAGGAGCTACACACTCTCAAGATGACTGGCCAGGAGACAGTTGCCCAGATCAAGGCTCATGTAGCCTCGCTGGAGGGCATTGCTCCCTCCAGAAGATCAAGTCCTGCTCCTGGCAGGCACACCCCTAGAGGATGAGGTTACCCTGGGCCAGTGTAGGGTGGAGGCTCTGAGCACTCTGGAAGTAATTGGCCACATGCCTGGAGGTAAAGTCCATGGCTCCCTGGACTGTGCTGGGAAAGTAATAGGTCAGACTCCCAAGGTGGACAAACAAGAGAAAAAGAAGATGGGGCCAGGCCAAGACGTGTACTTAGTACAACCCGTGCTTTGTCAACGTTGTACCCACCTTTCGCAAGAAGAGCCCCAGTGCCAACTCTTAAGTCCTCTGTAATCTTGGCTTTCTCTATATAAAGCCACTTCACCCAATCAAAAAAAAGAAAAACAACCCAAACAATGCATGTTGACAGTATGTGATGAAAATGGCACTTTATCTCTGTATTCTTCCTCTCCAAATTTCATAACACTAGTCTAATCATAAAAAAATCAGAGAAATCCAATTGAAGGATACCATGGCAAAAATACCTGATCCATATTCCTCAGAACTATCCATGTTTTCAAATATAAAGAACATCTGAGAAACTGTCAGCTAAAAGAAAGGAAAAGGAAAGTGAAGTCACTCAGTTGTGTACGACTCTTTGCGACCCCCATGGACTGTAACCTACCAGTCTCCTCTGTCCATGGGATTTTCCAGGCAAGAGCACTGGAGTGGGTTGCCATTTCCTTCTCCAGGGGATCTTCCTGGCCCAGGGATCAAAGCCAGGTCTCCCGCATTGCAGGCAGACGCTTTACCGTCCGAGCCACCAGGGAAGCCAAAGGACCTTTCAGGAAATACAGTGAGTAAATGCAATGTGGTTATTTTGGGTGGAATTCAAAAACAGAAAAAATACATTAAAGTCCAAAGAAATCTGAATAAAACATGGACTTCAGTTAATAACAATTTATCAACACTGGTTTATCAGTGTAACAAATGTACCACAGTAATGTTAATAGGAGAAACTGGATGCAGAGTATATAGGAACTCTGGGCAATCTTTGTAAATTTTTGGAAATCTAACACTGTCCTAAAAAATTTTTTTAAACCACCTCTACCCTCAGATATTCAAACAAGCTTTTATAATTTTATAATTCACCATCAAATCTCAAGAATTACTCCTTACTGCAACATTTTTCTCATAAATTATACTTTTGGAGAGGGCCTAAATTTATTATCCTTTTCAATACAATTTAACCCTTGCCTTTTTAGGCTTGCCTTTATATTATTAACATATAAATAAGAATTGTTCTTTCTACTTGTTAACTGGATGCTGAAGTATAAGTCAGCTTTGCCTTTTCATTGACCTTTAAAAGTTTATCACCATTTTGCAACCTTGATAATAATTCAGGGGGAAAAAAAACCCTCAAGGGATGCTAAAATTGGTGAGAGTTTGATAACGATCATTACTTAGACTCCCACAAAAATATTTATTAACAACCACAGAAAAATTAACAAGTTTAAATGGAGAAATCAGGCCAACATCACTTTAATCAAGTAATCAAACATGGTGCTCCTGCCAAAAACCCATAATCCATAATATGGATCTAATCATGATGAACAATCAACCCAAATGAGCAACATTCTACCCAAATGAGCAACATTCTACAATATAAACTGACCTATATTTCCCAAATATATCAGTTATTAAAGGAGAAAAAAAAAGTTCCATATTTGAGGGAACTACTGAGACCTAACAATCATAATGTGACAGTGGCTTTGGCAACAGTAGAGACAAAATAAAGTGAAAGAAGTGCAAGTGTCAGTCAGTTAGTCGTATCCGATCTTTGCGACCACATGGACAGTAGCTTGCCAGGCTCCTCTGTCCATGGAATTCTCTAGGCAAGAATACTGCAAGTAGGTAGTCAGTCACTCCCTTCTCCAGGGGATCTTCCAAACTCAGGGACCAAATCCAGGTCTCACTCATTGCAGGCAGATTCTCTACCGTCTGAGCCACTAGGGAAAAAATATACTTAATACAACTGGTGTAAGTGGAATATGGATTATAGATAATAATACTTTATCAATGTTAAATTCCTAACTCTAATAACTATACTACAGCTATATAAGAGAATGTCTACTGATATGTACAATACCTTGGATGGATCTTCAAGGAATTATGCTGAATGAAAAAAGCCAATCTCAAGGGTTACAAACTAGAGAATTTACATAGCATTCTTTTGTGTATTGGGGGGCGGGAGGGGCATGTCACACAGCTTGTGGGATCTTAGTTCCCTGACTAGGAATCTAAATTGGGCTCCCAGCAGTGACAGTCCTATGTCCTAACCACTAGGTGCCAGGGACTTCCCTATACAGCATTCTTTTTTTTTAACATTTATTTACTTATTTTTAATTTTTGGCTGCACTGGGTCTCTGTTGCTGCACTCAGGCTTTCTCTAGTTGTGGCAAACAGAGGTTTACTCTCTGGCTGTAGTGCTCAGGCTTCTCACCGCGGTGGCTTCTCTTGTTTGCATGGGCTACTGAACTTGGAATCAGTAGTTGTGACATGGGCTTGGTTGCCCCAAGGCATGTGGAATCTTCTCCAACCAGGGTTCAAATCCCTGTCCCCTACACTGGCAGGTAGATTTTCAACCACTGGACCACCACAGAAGTCCACAGAAGTCACTTTAAGAAGCAGCATTCCTGGAGTGGGAAATGGCAACCCACTCCAGTATTCTTGCCTGGAAAACGCCACAGTCAGACTCGCCTGATGGGCTACAGTCTATGGGGTCGCAAAGTCAGACGCCACTGAATGACTGAGCGTACAATATAAACATGGTTCTCACCTTAAAGGCTTTGAGAATTTAATGCAGCAAAAGTAATCCCTTATTAAAATTAAAGTCATCCATTTTTTAAAAAAGCAAAATTCTTAAAGTGACAGAAATCATCAAGAAGGAGAACACAGAGTAGTTGTCAAGAGGTTAAAATGATGGGAGGGAAAGAGGTAGCATGCAAGATTGTGATGTAACTGTTGTTATCTGACTGTAGTGATCACACAAATCTATACATGTGATGAAAATGTACAGAAATAAATACAAAAATTACATGAAAAACTGGTGGCTTTTGAATAAGGTAGATGGATTGTATCAATTTCCTGGTTCAGATTTTTTTTCTATAGTTATGCAAGATGTTACTACTAGGGAAATATGAGTAAAGGGTAGCCAGGATTCTTCTGCATTATTCTTATAGCTACATGTGAATCTACAATTCTCAAAATTTAAAAAAAAAAAATGGTGCCTCTCAGTTTTTTCNTTTTTCTATAGTTATGCAAGATGTTACTACTAGGGAAATATGAGTAAAGGGTAGCCAGGATTCTTCTGCATTATTCTTATAGCTACATGTGAATCTACAATTCTCAAAATTTAAAAAAAAAAAATGGTGCCTCTCAGTTTTTTCAAGATGTTAAAATTTTTTTACAAATCTTCTTTGCTGGACAGAAAAACATGCTCTTATAATCTCACTGTAATTAGACAGTTGACTCACCAATCACAGCTACTGATACTACAGCAGGAGACTTGTGTGAAAACCTAACAATGCTTACAATTTTATATGGGTGAAGTGTGCACAGAATCGAACATCATTCTTTTTGGGGATGACTATAATGTGCCTAACAATGTTTAGAGTATTATACTGTTTTAGTTTTAAAGAGGGGGAGATATATAAATATGTACATATATGTGTTTATATAAACCGAGGAAAACCACATTTTCAGCCACTAGTTGCTTCAGGATTGAAAACTGGGTGACTGGAGAAAGGGTGGCAAGATTAGCATTTCTCTAGGTTCAATGTTCCTAAGGCCCATGGCTTTCTTCAGTTTAAGACAAATATTATCAATGCCTACTATATGCTAGTGAGTGGCTGAGTAATGGTCACTCAGGCGTGTCTGACTTTTTGAGACCCCAAGGACTGTAGCCTAGCAGGCTCCTCTGTCTATGGAATTCTCCAGGAAAGACTGGAGTGGACTGCCACTTCCTTCTCCATACTATATGCTAGACACTGTGCTAACAAGTATTTTAGTGGTGGTTGCAGGGTAAAACTTAATTATACAAAACAGCACAAAAGGTGATCCTCCACCTCAGATAGGGGTAAATAATTAGATATGGGAATTTCAAAGGAATGAGGTGACATCCAAGACAAAGGTATAGGACACAGAAGTGGGGCTCTTGGTGTAATCAAGATGGTTTGGGAGAGAAGTACACTTGAACTGTAAAGGCTGAAAAATAACAAAGCAAGGGTGGGTCAGGGAACAGAAAGCTTTCTCAATGTGGATGGATGCTGTACCAATAGCTCTACAGCAACATACGATGAGGTGTTATTATCCCATTTTGCAGATGAGGAAATGACGGCACAGAGAACAGGCAACCTGCCCAAGATTACATGATTAATAACTTGGAACAGTCTGGCACCAAGACAGTAGTTTTAGTACCTGCCATGTAAACATCCTATTTATTTCACCCCTATCCTTTAATCCTGCCTCCTTCAATAGTTTGTTCTCTCCCTTCATTCTCCTACCTCTCCAGATTTTCTCCTGCTATCCTCCTCCCTTGTCTCAAACATTAGAATGGCCTTTTTCTCTTTCTCAGTCTCCACACATAGCTTGCAAATCTTGAATTCAAATCTGGCCACATCAAAACTATCAAAACTATAGCAAAAGATTAGAAACAAGTTAAATGTTAATTCATATACAAATAGAGAAAATTTATGTTACATTGACACAACAGAATACTAAGAAGCCATGATAGATAATAAAGCAGTTCTGTGACTATAGATACATAATATCAAATATCTTGCTAAGTAATAAGAAAAGACACAAAGAAAAATGCATATGCCAGCTACCATTTCTGAGGGTGGGATTTTACCCTGTGTGTATATTCATTAATAGTGGCTTCCCAGGTGGTTCAGTGGTAAAGAATCCACCTCCCAGTGCAGAAGATGTAATAAGATCCCCTGGAGAAGAAATGGCAGCCAACTACAGTATTCATGCCTGGGAAATCCCATGGACAGAGAAGTCTGGCAGGCTACAGTCCATAGGGTCACAAAAAAGTCAGGCACAACTTAGCTACTAAACAACAACATATTCACTAATACATAGGTTGGGAATTCCCAGGTGGTCCCATGGTTAGGACTACATGCTTTCACTGCCAAGGGCCCAGGTTCAATTCCTAGTAGGGGAACTAAGACCCCACAGGCCAAGTGGCACAGCCAAAAAATAAATAAAATAAAATAAATACATGGGTTATCTAAAGAACAAAAAAACTTAAGAGAATGATTATCTCCTCACAGAGAATTAGGAGAGGCACAAGACTTACATTTCACTGTATTCTTTTTAAATTTTAAATGATAGGCATGTACCTACTATTAGAAATAAATATATCCAAGAACTTCCCTGGTGGTCAAGTGATTAAGAATCCACCTGCCAGAGCAGGGGACACAGGTTCCATCCCAGGTCCAGGAAGACTTCACATGCCTTGGGGCAACTAAAGCAATGTACCACATGACTGAAGCCCACCCTTCAGAGCCTGCGTTCTACAAGAGAAGCCACTACAATGAGAAACCCAAGCACTGCAACCAGACAATAAGCCCCCTTTCCACAACCAGAGAACACCCATTCAAAGAAACGAAGATCTAGTGCAGCCAAAAATAAATTAAATTTGTAGAGAAACAAACTCAGATACAGAGAAAAAACTACTGGTTTCCAGCGAGAGGGGAAGGGAAGGGGCAAAACAGGGGTAAGGCATTAAGAAGTACAAACTACCATGAAAAAAATAAGCTATAAGAGTATACTGTAGAATCAAATCAACAAAACTAGAAATGAAAAAGAGGTTACAACAGACAATGCAGAAATACAACGGATTATAAGAGACCTTTATGAACTATACGGCAACAAAATGGAAAACCTGGAAGAAATGGACAGATTCTTAGAAAAGTTCAATCTTTCAAGACTGAACCAGGAAGATATAGAAATTATGAACAATCCAATTACAAGCACTGAAATTGAAGCTGTAATCAAAAATCTCCCAAAAAATCAAAATCCCAGGACCAGATGGCTTTATAGGAGAATTCTATCAAATATTTAGAGAAGAGCTAATGCCTATCCTTCTAAAATGCTTTCAAAAAATTAGAGGAATGAACACTTCCAAACTCATTCTACGAGGCCACTGTCACCCTGATACTAAAACCAGACAAAGACAACACGAAAGAAGAAAACTACAGGCCAATATCACTGATGAACATAGATGCAAAAATCCTCAAAAAATTTTAGCAACCAGAATTCAGCAACACATCAAAAAGCTCATACACCATGATCAAGTTGTCTTTATTCCAGGAATGCAAGAATTCTCTAATATAAGCAAATCAATCAATGTGATACACCGTAGAAATATAAAAACCATATGATCATCTCAATAGATGCAGAAAAAGCCTTTGACAAAACTCAGCATCCATTTACAATTAAAACTCTTCATAAAATACCTCAACATAGTAAAGCATATATAATAAGCCTACAGAAAACATTATTCTCAATGGTGGGAAACTGAAAGCATTCCCCCTAAGATTAGGAACAACACAAGGGTGTCCACTTTCACCACCATTATTCAACAAACTTCTGGAAGTCCTAGCTACAGCAACCAGAAAAGAAAAAGAAATAGAAGTAATCCAGATCAGAAAACTAAAGCTCTCACTGTTTGCTGATGACATGATACTGTACATAGAAAACCCTAAAGATACTATCAGAAAATTACTAAAGCTAATCAGTGATTTTAGCAAAGTTGCAGGATATAAAATCAATACACAGAAATCACTTGCATTTCTATAAACTAACAATGAAAAATCAGAAAGAGCAATTAAGGAATCGATCCCATTCACCATTGCAACAAAAAGAATTAAGTATATAGGAATAAACTTACTTAAGGAGACAAAAGAACTGTCCACAGAAAATTATAAGACACTGATAGAAGAAATCAAAGATGACATAAACGGATGAAAAGACAGCCCACGTTCCTGGGTAGGAAGAATCAACATCATGAAAATGACTAGACTACCAAAGACAATCTAGAGATTCAATGTGATCCCTATCAAATTACAATGGCATTTTTTACAGAGCTAGAACAAAAAATTTCACAATTCATATCGAAACACAAAAGGTCCCGAAAAGCCAAAGCAGCCTTGAGAAAGAAGAATGGAGCTGGAGGAATCAAGCTTCCCGACTTCAGATTATACTACAAAGCTACAGTCATCAAGACAGTATGGTACAGGCACAAAAACAGAAATATAAATGAATGGAACAAACAGAAAGCCCAGAAATAAACCCATGCACCTATGGGTACCTTATTTTTGACAAAGGAGCCAAGAATATACAATGGGGCAAAAACAGCCTCTTCAATAAATGGTGCCAGGAAAACTGGACAGCTACAAGCAAAACAATGAAATTAGAACACTTCCTAACACCATACACAAAGATCAACTCAAAATGGATTAAAGATCTGAATGTAAGACCAGAAACTATTAGAGGAAAACACAGGAGGCACACTAGATGACATAAATCAAAGCAAGATCCTCTACGACCCACCTCCTAGAGTAACGTAAATAAAAACAAAAGTAAACAAGTGGGACCTGATTAAACTTAAAGGCTTTTGCACAGCAAAGGAAACTCTAAGCAAGGTGAAAAGACAACCCTCAGAATGGGAGAAAATAATAGCAAATGAAACAACTGACAAAGGATTAATTTCCAAAATATACAAGCAGCTCATACAACTCAATACTAGCAAAACAAACAACCCAATCAAAAAGTGGGGAAAAGACCTAAACAGACATTTCTCCAAAGAAGACATACAGATGGCTAACAAACACATGAAAAGATGCTCAACATTACTTATTATTAGAGAAATGCAAATCAAAACCACAATGAGATATATCACCACACACCAGTCAGAATGGTCATCATAAAAAAGTCTACAAACAATAAATGCTGGAGAGGGTGTGGAGAAAAGGGAACGCTCTTGGACTGTAAATTGATACAGCCACTATTGAAGTATGAAGATTCCTTTAAAAACTAGGAATAAAACCGCCACATGACCCAGCAATCCCACTTCTATGCATATACCCTGAGGAAACCAAAATTGAAAAAGACACATGTATCCCATTGTTCACTGCAGCACTATTTATAATAGCTAGAAGATGGAAGCAGCTTAGATGCCCATCGACAGATGAATGGATAAAGAAGTTGTGGTATATATACACAATGGAATATTCAGTTCAGTTCAGTCTCTCAGTCGTGTCCGACTGTTTGAGACCCCATGAATCACAGCACGCCAGGCCTCCCTGTCCATCACCAACTCCCAGAGTTTACCCAAACTCATGTCCATCAAGTCGGTGATGCCAGCCAGCCATCTCATCCTCTGTCGTTCCCTTCTCCTCCTGCCCTCAATCAGATGTGTATAAGAGACAGGGAAAACTGACAAAACACTTAACTGGGGCAATAAGAAAGGAGAAAACACAAGTAGAAAAAAAAGAAAACAGATATGAATATTTAGTTATAAAGCAATATAAATTTCTTACTGTTTGCATTGCTGCTTTTAGAAAAATGTGTCCTGTACTCTTTTTTTTTTTCAGTTTTAAAATTTGTGGAGATGTAACAAGTGTATGTTATTCCTACTGACATATGTTCCCGTTTACTGACTCGTGTTCCCGTTTACTGACGCTTCTGTCATCCCCATTCTGCCATTGAGCTCATCCAATGAATGTTTTATTTTAGGTATCATATTTTTCAATAATGAAATTTCCATTTGGTCTTTTATTATAGCTTCTGTTTCTCTGCTGAGACTTTCAATACTTCATTCCTAGAATGGTGACCCATGTTTCATACAGCTCAGGTAAAATAGTTGTTTTAAAATCTTTATATGATAGTTTCAACATCTATGGTATCTTTGGTTTGGAGTCTGTTGATTTTCTTTTCCCTTGTGAACAGGTGCTATTTTTCAGGCCCTTCATAGGTTTAGTAATATCAATTGTATACTGGGCATTCTGAAAATTATTGCGACTATTGGTCTAATTTAAGTTTTGTTAAGAATGTTCATTTGCTGTGTTTTGCTGTGACCTGGTCAGATTCAGACTATGATTCCCTGTTTGTCCTCTTGGACTGTCAAAGCCTTTTTGGTGCCGCTCAGATCTGTCCTGTGTGTGCCACACAGTGGCCGTTCCAGGACATGCACAGTGATTGATTCTCAAAGCCTTCGGTATGCTGGTTAGGTCAGACTCATACAGCTGTAACTCAGAAGTACACACACAACTTTATGGAATCACTTTTTTAAGGTCCTTCCTTTCTGCTTTTTCCTTGACACTTTGCAAATCCCAGGGACTCCTTTCCTCATCTTACTCTTTTATATATGAAAGATGAAAAAAAATATATATATATATATATCAAAGATGTTACAGACACGATTCTGGCTTTTTGGGAAATTACAGTGAAAAATCATCACACAGTGACCAATAATATGTTTTTTCCTCTTTACCTGCCCCATTTAAGTTCAGTCTTTTACTTTTGAAAGTAAAGTAGAGATTGGAAAATTGGCTTTTCAGGACGAGTAACCAGTATATATAAATCAGTAGTGAATGAGAAAGTCCTGTTTGGGTAACAGAAGGCACCGATACAGGACATAGGGAGAAGAACTAGAAGATGGATTTTCTGAAAGACATAATATGCCAAGTTATGGAGTGTATTGTATCAACCAGATGCAAGCGTCTTTTTGCTGTTGAATTAACATGTTTTAAAATAAATCAGATAAAGAGAGGAAGGAGAAAGGGAAGCTGAGAATGACAACAAAGATTCTACTTTAAGGAATAAAGGTTAATCTAGAAAACATTTTTTAAAGTTCTTTTGGCAATTATCTCTGTCTGGGATTAGAATCAAAAAGAAGAGGAAGAGAGTTAGGAATTTTAATTTTTTTCTTCATTAGAAGATGAAAGCAAAGACCACAGTAATATTTAAAGCTTATATAATAGAAATATTTGTCTCCAAATGTAGATGAATAAACATTAATATTTCCATGGTCAACATGACCCAGACTGGACTATGTTCTAATTTATTTAATATTTCCTTTCTAAAGAAAACATAGCAAATGATAATAGTTGACTTCACTAACTGGGTCTTGGGAGGAAATTAGTTAATAAGGGATAAAAACTGACTTATTTACAAAGAATAATAAAATACTTTAAGGGAAGCAATAGATGAGAACACAATTCAGGTGTAATACAAGAACTTGGTGGGAGAGCACTTTTAAAAAGTCTAAGCCCTGATCACAAGCTGGGGTTGCATAGTACTAGTTAACCCTACAGCCAAGATTTTTTCCAG
>SJYV01043224.1:0-15023 GCA_006410875.1 Neotragus pygmaeus | reverse complement strand
GTGAAGGGCCACCGCAGCACACAGCCCGGATCTCGGCACAAGGCTACCGTGGCACTCAGCCTGGAACTCGGTTCAAGGCTACCGTGGCACATAGATGGGAACTCGCCACAGGGTGCCCGCAGCTCAAAGCCCGAACCTCAGTGAAGGGAGACCGTGGCACACAGCCCGGAAATCTGTGCAGGGCGACTTGGATATAGAGCTCGTAACTCATCTCTAGCCGAACGCAGAACACAGCCTGGACTTTGGCGTAGGGCGACCATGGCAAAGAGGACGGAACTCGTCTCCAGCCGACGGCGGAACACATCCCGGACCTCGGCACAGGGCGACCACAGCACACAGGCCAGACCTCGGCGCAGGTGACCATGGCACACAGCCCGAACATCAGTGAGGGGCCACATTGGCACACTGCCCAAAAATTTATGCAGGTCAACTGCGGCACACAGCCCGGACCTTGGAGCAAGGCTACTGTGGCACACAGCCAGGACATCAGCGCAAGGCTAACATGGCACACAGCCCAAAACTCGGCACAGAGTGACCATGTAACACTGCCTGACACTCAGTGAAGGGCCACCGCAGCACACAGCCCGGATCTCGGCACAAGGCTACCGTGGCACTCAGCCCGGAACTCGGTTCAAGGCTACCGTGGCACATAGATGGGAACTCGCCACAGGGTGCCCGCAGCTCAAAGCCCGAACCTCAGTGAAGGGAGACCGTGGCACACAGCCCGGAAATCTGTGCAGGGCGACTGGGGTNCTGGAACTCGGTTCAAGGCTACCGTGGCACATAGATGGGAACTCGCCACAGGGTGCCCGCAGCTCAAAGCCCGAACCTCAGTGAAGGGAGACCGTGGCACACAGCCCGGAAATCTGTGCAGGGCGACTGGGGTACAGACCTTGGAACTCCTTGCTAGCCGACCGCAGAACACAGCCTGACTTCGGCGCAGGGTGACCATGGTACACAGGCTGGACTTCGATGCAGGGTGACAGCGGCACACATCCCAAGCCTCGCTGAAGTGCAAGCGCAGCACACATCCCAGACATTAATGCAAGGCAACCCTGGAACACAGCACGAATGTTGGCAGATGTTGACTGTGGCACACACCCAGGATCTCGTAGCAGTGTGACCGCGGCACACAGGTCAGACCTCGGCTCAAGGCAACCACGGCACATAGCCCGGACCTCGGCGCACGGCGACCGTGGCACACAGCCCGAACCTCAGTGAATTGCAACCACAGCACACAGCCCAGAAATCTGTGCAGGGCCACCGTGGCATAGTGCTCAGAACACATCGGTAGCCAACTCTGAAAACAGCCCAGACCTCGGCACAGGTCAAGTGAAGTAAACAGGCCATACCACGGTGCAGGGCGACTGCGGCACACAACCCGGATATCGGAGCAGGGCGACGGTGGCACACAGCCTGAAATTCAGTCAAGGGAGACCGTGGCACACAGCCTGGAAATCTGTGCAGGGCGATGGGGTACAGAGCTCAGAACTCCTCGCTATTCGACCGTGGAACACAGCCCGGAACTTGGCGCAGGGTGACCATGGCACACAGCCTGGACCTCTCCAGAAGGCTACTGCAGCACACAGCCTGAAACTCAGTGAAGTGCGACCACGTCACAAAACCTGGAACTCGTCGCTAGGCGACTGCATAACACAGTCTGGACCTCGGAGCAGGGTGACCGTGGCACTCAGCCCGGACCTCAGCACAGGGTGACAGTGGCACATAGCCAGACCTCGGTGCAGGGCTACTGTGGCACACAGGCCGGACATCGGCTCAGGGCAACCGAGGAACACAGCCCGGACCTCGGCTCAGGGTGACCCTGGCACACAGCACCGACTTCGGGACATGGCGACCATGGCACACAGACAGGACATCGGTGCAGGGCAACTGCGGCACGCAGCCTGACCTCAGTGCAAGGCTATCGCTGCACACAGCCCAGAACTCGATTCAAGGCTACCGTGGCAAACAGAATGGAACTGGGAACAGGGCGACCGCTGCACACAGCCTAAACCTCAGTGAAGAGCGACTGAGGCACACAGCATGGCCCTATGCACAGGGCGACCCTGGCACACATCACGGAACTCAGGAGATGGCGACCGCAGCACACAGCCCGGACACCAGCGCAGGGTGACTGCAAAACACAGCCCGGACCTAGAAGCAAGGCTACCGCATCACACAGCCTGAACCTCGGCGCAGGTTGCCCACGGCACACAGCCGGGACCTCAATGAAGGTTTACCACGGCACACAGCCCAACCTCAGTGAAGGGCGACTGTGACACATCGCCCAGAAATCTGTGCAGCGCGACCATGGCACAGTGCTCGGAACACATCGCTAGCCAACCCGGAACACAGCCCGGACCGCGGCACAGGGCAACTGCGGCACACAGGCCATACCACAGCACTGGGCGACCGTGGCACACAGGCCATACCATGGCGCAGGGTGATGGCAACACACAAACCGGACCTCGGCACAGGGCGACTGCAGCACACAGCCTGAACCTCAGTGAAGGGCGACTGTGGCACACAGCCCAGAAATCTGTGCAGGGCGACTGTGGCACAGTGCTCGGAAAACATCAGTAGACAACCGCGAACAAAGCCCGGACCTCGTAACAGGGTTACCGTGGCACACAGGCCATNCGGCACAGGGCGACTGCAGCACACAGCCTGAACCTCAGTGAAGGGCGACTGTGGCACACAGCCCAGAAATCTGTGCAGGGCGACTGTGGCACAGTGCTCGGAAAACATCAGTAGACAACCGCGAACAAAGCCCGGACCTCGTAACAGGGTTACCGTGGCACACAGGCCATACACCGGCACAGGGCAACTGCAGGACACAGGCCATACCACGGCGCAGGGCGACTGTGGCACATAACACGGACCTTAGCACAGGGTGACGGCAGCACACAGCTCGAAATTCATTGAAGGTTGACTGTGGCACACAGCTTGGAAATCATCGCCAACCATCCGTGGAACAGAGCCCGGACCTCAGTGAAGGGTGACCGCAGCACACAGCCCAGAAATCTGTGAAGGTCAACAGCGGCACAGAGCCTGCAACACATTGCTAGTCGAGTGCGAAACACAGCCAGGACCTCGGCGCAGGGCGACCACGTAAAACAGGCCAGACCTCGTCGCAGGGCGACCACGGCACACAGCCCGGACTTCAGCAAAGGGCGACCACGGGAAACAGCCCGAAACTCAGTGAAGGGCGACCACGTCACACAGCCTGGAATGCGTTGCTAGCCGACCTTGGAACACAGACCGTACCTCGGAGCAGGGTGAACATGACACTCAGGCTGGACCTCAGCGCAGGGCGACAGCGGCACAGAGGCCAGACCTTGGCTCAGGGCGACCTCGGCACACAGGATGTACCTCGGCACAGGGCGACTGCGGAACACAGGCTGGACATCGGCTCAGGGCGAGCGTGGCATACAGTCCAGACCTCAGCGCAGGCGACCGTGGCACACCGCCCGGACTTCTTGAGAAGGCTACCGCAGCAAACAGCCCGGACCTTAGCAAAGAGGAACCGTGGCACAGAGACGGGAACAGGTCACAAGCCAAGGGTGGAACACAGGCCGGACTTCATCACAGGATGACCGCAGAACACAGCCCGGACCTGGGGAGGTGGCGAGCTCTGCACACAGCCTGGACCTCGGAACAGGGCGACTGTGGCACACAGCCCGGACCTCGGCACAGAGGGAATGCGACACAGAGCCCAGAACTCATAGCAAGCCAAGGGTGGAACACAGCCTGGACTCGGTGCAGGGCGACCACGGCACACAACCCGAACCACTGAGAAGAGCGACCGAGGCACACAGCACGGACCTCGGTGCAGGGTGACCGTGGCACACTGCACCGACTTCGGGACATGGTGACCATGGCACACAGACCGGACATTGGCGCAGGGCAACTGCGGCACACAGCCTGACCTCAGTGCAAGGCTATCGCTGCACACAGCCTGGAACTTGGTTCAAGGCTACCGTGGCACACAGATTGGACCTGGGAACAGGGCGACCGCTGCACACAGCCTAAACCTCAGTGAAGGGCGACCGNTGGCGCAGGGCAACTGCGGCACACAGCCTGACCTCAGTGCAAGGCTATCGCTGCACACAGCCTGGAACTTGGTTCAAGGCTACCGTGGCACACAGATTGGACCTGGGAACAGGGCGACCGCTGCACACAGCCTAAACCTCAGTGAAGGGCGACCGCGGCACACAGCCCAAAAATGTGTGCAGGGCCATCGTGGCACAGAGCTTGGAACTCGTCGCTAGCCAACCGCCGAACAAAGCCCGGACCTCCACACTGGGCGACCGCGGCACACAGGCCGGACCTCTGCGTGGGACGAGCGCGGAACACAGACCGGAAATCTGTGCAGGGCGACCGGTTTACAGAGCTTTGAACTTGTCGCTAGCCAAACGCAGAACACAGCCTGGACCTCAGCGCAGGCTGACCATGGCAAACAGGACGGAACTCGTCTCCAGCCGACAGCGGAATACAGCCCCGACCTCGGCACAGGGTGACAGTGGCAAACAGGCCGGACATCTGCATGGGGGGAGCGTAGCACACAGCCCCGAAATCTGTGCAGGGTGACCGGGGTACAGAGCTCGGAAATTGTCCCTAGCTGACCGCTGAACACAGCTCGGACCTCGGCACAGGGCGACCGCGGCACACAGGCTGGACCTGGGTGCAGGGTGACCACGGCACACAGCATGGACCTCGGCTCAGGGCGACCGTGGCACACAGCCCTAACTTCAGTGAAACGCTACTGCGGCACACAGCCCAAAAATCTGTGCAGGGCCACCATGGCACAGAGCTTGGAACTCGTCACTCACCACCCGCGGAACACAGCCCGGACCACTGCACTGGGCGACCGTGGCACACAGGCCGGATCTCTGCGTGGGACGAGGGTGGCACACAGCCCAGACCTCGGCGAAGGGCGACCATGGCACATAGCCCAAACTTCAGTGAAGGGCGACTGTGGCACACAGCCCGGAACTCATCGCCAGCCGACCAAGGAACACGGCCTGGACCTTAGCGCAGGGCTATCGTGGCACACAGGCGGAACCTCAGTGAAGGGCAACCGCAGCACACAGCCCTGAAATCTGTGCAGGGCGACAGAGGCACAGAGCCTGGAACTCATCGCTAGTCGACTCTGAAACACAGCCAGGACCTCGGGGCAGGGTGACCACGGAAAACAAGCTGGACCTCGTTGCAGGTCAACCACGGCACATGGCCTGGACCTCAGTAAAGGGCAATTGAGGCACACAGCCCAAAACTCAGTGAAGAGTGACTGCGTACACAGCCCGGAACTCATCGCTAGCCGATCTCGAAACACAGCCCGAACCTCGGCGCAGGGTGAAGGTGACACAAAGCCTGAACCTCAGCGCAGGGCAACAGCAGCACACAGGCCAGACCGCGGTGCAGTGCCACCATAGCACACAGGCTGGACCTCAGGGAAGGTCAACCGTGGAACACAGGCCGGATTTGGCTCAGGCCGACTGGGGCAAGTGCCTGGACCTCTGCTCAGGGTGACCGTGGCACACAGCCCGAACCTCAGTGAAGAGCGACCGAGGCACACAGCATGGCCCTCGGCACAGGGCGACCCTGGCACACATCACGGACCTCAGGAGATGGCGACTGCAGCACACAGCCTGGACACCAACGCAGGCTGACTGCGAAACACAGCCCGGACCTAGGAGCAAGGCTACCGCATCACACAGCCCAAACCTCGGTGCAGGTTGCCCACGGCACACAGCCTGGAACTAAGTGAAGGTTTACCGCGGCACACAGCCCAGGAATCTGTGCAGGGTGACCGTGGCACAGAGCTCAGAACTCATCGCTAGACAACCGCGAAACACAGCACGGACCTTGGCACAGGGCTACCGCAGCACACAGGCCGGACCTTGGCACAGGACCACCGCGGAACACAGCCCGAATCTCAGTGAACTGTGACCGCTGAACACAGCCCAGAACTCGTCACCAGCCGACTGCGGAACACAGCCTGGACCTCGGCGCAGGGCCACCGCAGAACACAGCCCAGAAATCTGTACAGGGAACGTGTGGCACAGAGCCCGTAACTCGTCACTAGCCATCCACACAACACAGCCCGGACCTTGGCGCAAGGGTGACCACGGCAAACAGGCCGGACCTCGTCGCAGGGTGACCACGGCACAGAGCGCGGACCTTGGCGAAGGGCGAACGTGGCACACTGCCCAAAACACAGTGAAGGGTAACCACAGCACACATCCAGTAACTCGTTTCTAACCGACTGCAGAACACAGCCCGGATTTCGGCACAGGGTGACCGTGGAATACAGGCCAGACTGAGGAACAGGGCGACCGCGGCACACATCAAGGACATCAAGCAGGGCGACCGCTGAAAACAGCCTGAACCTCATTGAAGGATGACCTTGGCACACAGCCCAAAACTGAGTGAAGGGAGATGCAGTACACATCCCAGACCTCGATGCAGGGCAACCCTGGCACACAGCACGGACCTTGACTGAAGGCAACCACGGCACACAGCCGTGGACCTCTGTAGAAGGCTACTGTGGCACACAGCCCGAAACTCAGTGAAGGGCGACCGCATCACACAACATGGAACTCGTCGCTAGCCGACCGCATAACACTGTCTGGACCATGGAGCAGTGTGACCGTGGCACACAGGCCGGACCTCAGTACAGGGTGACAGCAGGACATAGGCCAGACCTCGGCGCAGGGCGACTGTGACACACAGGCCAGACATCGGCTCAGGGCGACCGAGGAACTCAGCCCGGACCTCAGCACAGGGGGACTGCGGCACACAGCCCAGACCTCTGGAACAGGCTATGGTGGCACACAGCCCGGATATTTGCAAAGAGAAACTGCGGCAAGAAGCCGGGAAAAGGTGGCAAGCAGAGGGTGGAACACAGGCCCGACTTCAGCACAGGGCGACCGTGGCACACAGACTGGACATCTGGAAAATGCTACCACTACACACAGCCCGGACCTTGGCAAAGAGGAACCGTGGCACAGAGCCAAGAACTGGTTGCAAGCCGAGGGCGGAACACGGGCCGGACATTGGCACAGGGCAACCGCGGCACACAGCCCGGACCTGGGGAGATGGAGACTGCGGCACACAGTCCGGCCCTCGGAACAGGCCGACCACGGAACACAGCCCGGACCTCTGCAGAAGACTACCTCGGAACACAGACCGGACCTCAGACAGGGTGACTGTGGCACACAACCTGGATCTCGGCACAGAGGGAACGCGGCACAGAGCCCGGAACTCGTTGCAAGCCGAGGGTGGATCGAAGCCTGGACCTTGGTGCAGGGCGATCGCAGCACACAGCCCGAACCACAGTGTAGAGCGACCGAGGCACACAGCATGGAACTCGGTGCAGGGAGACCCTGGCACACAGCACCACCCCCGAATATTGCGACCATGGCACCCAGACCGGACATTGGTTTGGGGCAACTGCGGCATACGGCCCGAACTTCGGTGCTGTAAGACCACGGCACATAGCCCGGTCCTCAATGAAGGGCAACCGCAGCACACAGCCTGGTCCTCGGCACAAGGCTACCGTGGCACACCACCCGGAACCCCGTTCAAGGCTACCGTGGCACACAGACCAGACCTCAGCATAGGGTAACCATGGCACACAGCCCAAACCTCAGTGAAGGGAAACCATGGCACACAGCCCGGAAATCTTTGCAGATCGACTGAGATACAGATTCAGAACTCATCGATAGCCAACTGTGGAACACAGCCCGGAACTTGGCATAGGGCTACCATGGCAAACAGGACTGAACTTGTCTCCAGCCGATGGCAGAACACATCCCGAACCTCCACACAGGGCGACCGTGGCACACAGACCAGATGTCGGCGCAGGGTAACCGAGACACAGCATAGACCTCGGCATAGGGCGACTGCAGCACACAACCCGAACCTCAGTGATGGGCCACCGCGGCACACAGCTGAAATATCTATGAAGGGCGACCGTGGCACAGAATTTAGAACTCGTCGCTAGCCAACAGTGGAACACAGCCTGGGCCTCGACACTGGGCGACCATGGCACACAGGCCCGGCCTCTGTTCGGGGCGACTGTGGCACACATCCCAGACCTCTGCGCAGGGCGACTGCGGCACACAGTCCGGAACTCATCACCAGCTGACCGTGGAACATGGCCCGGACATTGGCACAAGGTGACCGCGGCACACAACTCGGACATCGGTGCAGGGCTACCATGGCACACAGGACAGAACTCGGCACAGGCCCACCATGGACACAGTCCGGAACTCAGCACAGGGTGACTGTGGAACACAGGCCGGAGATTGGCTCAGGGCCACCATGGCATACAGCCCATACCTCAGCGCAGGGGACCATGACACACAGCCCGGACTTCTTGAGAAGGCTACCACAGCACACAGCCCGTACCTTTGCAAAGAGGAACCACGCCACAGAGCCGGGAACAGGTCATAAGCCAATGGCGGAACACAGGCCCGACCTCGGCACAGGGCGACCATGGCAAACAGCCCAGATCTGGGGAGATGGCGACCGCAGCACACAGCCTGGACATCTGCAGAAGGATAACTCTGCACACAGCCCGGACCTCAGACCAGGGCAACTATGGCACACAGCCCGGACCTCGGCACAGAAGGAACGTGGCACAGAGCCCAGAACTCATTGCAAGCTGAGGGCGGAACACAGCCTTGACTCGGTGCAGGGCGACTGCGGCACACAGCCCGAACCACAGTGAAGAGCGACTGCGGCACACAGCACGGACCTCAGCGCAGGGCACCCTGGAACACAGCACCGACCTTAGGACATGGTGACCATGGCACATAGACCAGACATCGGCACAGGACAACTGCGGCACACAGCCTAGACTTCGACGCAAGGCTATTGTGGCACACAGGCCGGAACTCGGTTCAAGGCTACCATGGCACACAGACCGGACCTCGGCACAGGGCAACCGTGGCAAATGGCCCGAACCTAAATGAAGGGCGACCGCGGCACACAGCCCAAAAGTCTGTGCAGGGCCACCATGGCACAGAGCTTGGAACTCGTCGCTAGCCAACCGTGTAAAACAGCCCCGACCTCCACACTGGGCGATCGCAACACACAGCCCGGACCTCTGTGTTGGGCGAGTGAGGCACACAGCCTGGAAATCTGTGCAGGGCGACTGGGTTACAGAGCTCAGAACTTGTCGCTAGCCGACCGTGGAACACAGCCCGAACCTCGGTGCAGGGTGACAGTGGCAAACAGGATGGAACTCGTCTCCAGCCGATGGCAGACACAGCCCGGACATCGGCACAGGGTGACCGCAGCACACAGGCCTGATTTCGGCGCAAGGTTACCGCGGCACACAGCCCAGAACTCGGCTCAAGGCTACCATGGCACACAGACCGGACCTTGGCACAGGGTGACCGCAGCACACAGCCTGAAACTCAGTGAAGGCTGACCGCGGAACACATCCTGGAAATCTGTGTGGGCCGACTGTGGCACAGAGCTCAGAACTCTTCACTAGCCAACCGCGGAACACAGCACGTAGATCAGCACAGAGCGACCACAGCACACAGGCTGGACTTCGGTGCAGGGTGACCGCGGAACACAGCCAGAACCTCATGAAGCGCGACCTCAGAACACAGCCCAGAACTTGTCGCCAGCCAACCGTGGAATGCAGCCCGGGCCTCAGTGCAGGGCGACCGCAGAACACAGCCCAGAAGTCTGTACAGTGAGCCCACGGCACAGAGCGCATAACTCATCACTAGCCAACCGCGGAACACAGCCCGGACCTCAGCGCAGGGCGCCAACGTCAAACAGGTCGGACATCGTCGCAGGGCGTCCACGGCATACAGCCTGGACCTTGGCGAAGGGTGACCGTTGCACACTGCCCGAAACACAGTGAAGGGTGACTGTGGCATAAAGCCAGTAACTCATTTCTAGCCGACTGGAGAACACAGTGCGATTTTGGCACAGGGCGACCGCGGAACACAAGCCGGACCGAGGAACTGGGTGACCGCGGCACACATCATGGACATAGAGCAGGGCAACCGCTGAAAACAGCCTGAACTTCAGTGAAGGGTGACCGTGGCACACAGCTCGAAACTCAGTGAAGGGAGACCGCAGCACACATCCCGGACCTTGATGCAGGGCAACCTTGGCACACAGCACGGACCTCAACTGAAGGCGACTGCGGCACACTGCCCAGAACTTGGCGCAGGGCAACCGCGGCACAAAATCCGAACCTCAGTGAAGGGCAACCACGGCACACAGCATAGAACTCGTCACTAGCCGACCACGAGACATAGCACGGACTTCGGCGCAGGGAGAACATGGCACACAGGCCGGACTTCGATGCCGGGCGACCGCGGCACACATCCCGAACCTCAGTGAAGGGCAACCGCAGCACACATCTCAGACATTTAGGAAAGGCGCCCCAGGAACACAGCACGGATGTCGGCAGATGTTCACTGCGGCACACATCCAGGACCTCGTCGCAGTGGGACAGCGGCACACAGCCCGGAATTCGGTGCAGGGTGACCGTGGCACACAACCTGAACCTCAGTGAAGGGCGACCGTGGCACAGTGCTCTGTACACATTGCTAGCCAACCCCAAACACAGCCTGGACCATGGCACAGGGCGACTGTGGCACACAGGCCATACCCCGGCACAGGGGGACCACAGCACTCAGGCCATACAATGGCGCAGGGCAGCTGCGGCACACAACCCGGACCTCGGCACAGGGTGACGGCGGCACACAGTGCAAAATTCAGTGAAGGGCGACTTTGGCACACAGCTCAGAAATCATCTCCAGCCAACCACGGAACACAGCCCGGACCTCGGCGCAGGATGACTACGGCAAACAGGCTGGAACTTGTCGCAGGCAGGGCAAGGTACACATCCCAGACCTCTGCGAAGGGTGACCGAGTCACACAGCCCAAAACTCAGTGAAGGGCGACTGCATCACACAGCCTGCAACTCGTCGCTAGCCGACCGCGGCACAGGGTGAACGCGGCACACAGCCCGGACCTCGGCTCAGGGTGACTGCGGCACACAGCCCGAACCTCAGTGAAGGGCGACTGCGGCACACAGCTCAAAAATCTGTGCACAGAGCATGGAACTCGTCGCAAGCTGACCATGGAACACAGCCCGGACCTCGGCGTATGGCGACCATGGCAAACAGAATGGAACTCGTCTTCAGCTGACAGCGGAACATATCCCAGACCTCGGCACAGGGCGACCGCGGCACACAGGCCTGACCTCATTGAAGAGTGACCGCAGCACACATCCCGGACCTTGATGCAGGGCAAACCTGGCACATAGCACGGACCTCAACTGAAGGCGACCGCAGCACACAGCCCGTAAATTGGTATAGCGCAATGTGGCACACAACCCGAATCTCAGTGAATGGTGACCATGACACACAGCATGGAACTCGTCACTAGCCGACCGCGGAACACAGCGCGGACTTTGGCACAGGGTGACCGCGCCACATAGGCCGGACTTCGATGCAGGGCTGCTGTGGCACACATACCGAACCTCAGTGAAGGGCAACCGTGGCACACATAATGGACCTTAAGACAGGACAACCCTGGAACACAACACAGATGTCAGCAGATGTTCAGTGCGGCACACACCCAGGATTTCGTAGCAGTGTGACCGCAGCACACAGGTCGGACCTTGGCTCAGGGCGACAGCAGGACCCAGCCTGGACCTCAGTGCAGGGCAACCGGGTCACACAGCATGAACCTCAGTGAAGGGGAACCGCAGCACACAGCCCAGAAATCTGTGCAGGGCGACCGTGGCACAGTGCTCGGAACACATCGGTAGCCAACTCCGAACACAGCCCGGACCTCGGCACAGGGCGACCGCGGCAAACAGGCCATACCACTGCGTAGGGCGACTGCGGCACACAGGCCAGACCTCGGTGCAGGGCGACCGCAGCAAACAGCGTGGACCTCAGCGCAGGGGACCGTGGCACAGAGCCTGGACCTCGGTGAAGGGCGACCATGGCACACTGCCCAAAACACAGTGAAAGGCGACCACGGCACACAGCCAGTAACTTGTCACTTGCCGACCACGGAACATAGCCCGGATTTCGGGACAGGGCAACCGCAGAACACTGGCCAGACCAAGACACAGGCAATTGCGGCACACATCTAGGACATCGAGCAGGGCGACCACTGCACACAGCCTGAACCTCAGTGAAGGGCAACCTCAGCACATCCCGGATCTCAACGCAGGGCAAACCTGGCACACAGAACAGACCTCGACCAAAGGAGACCGGGGCATACAGCCCAGAACTTGGCGCAGGGCAACCGTGGAACACAGCCCAAACCTCAGTGAAGGGCGACCACGGCACACAGCATGGAACTTGTCATTAGCCGACTGCAGAACACAGTCCGGACTTCAGTGCAAAGAGACTGCAGCACACAACCCAAAACTCAGGGAAAGGCGACCACGTCACACAGCCTGGAACTCGTTCCTAGCCAACCGCGGAACACATACGAGACCTCGGAGCAGGGTGACCGAGCCACTCAGGCTGGAACTCAGCACAGGGCGACAGCGACACATAAGCCAGACCTCGGCGCAGGGTGACCATGGCACACAGGTCGGACTTTGGTTCAGGGCGACTGTGGCACACAGGCCGGATCTCGGCGCAGGGCATCTGTGGAATACAGGCCGGACATTGGATGAGGGCGACTGCGGCTCACAGCCTGGACCTGAGTGCTGGGTGACAGTGGAACACAGCCCGGGCCTCTGGAGAGGTCTACCGTGGCACAAAGCCCGGACCTTGGCAAAGAGGAACTGCAGCACAGAGTCAGGGAGAGGTTGCAAGCTGAGGGCGGAACACAGGCAGGACCTGGGCAAAGGGCGACCATGGCACATAGCTCGGACCTGGGGAGATGGCAACCGCGGCACAAAGCCCGGACCTCGGAAAAGGGCGACCGCAGCACACAGCCCGGACCTCTGCAGAAGGCTACCTGGGCACACAGCCCGGACCTCGGCACAAGGCTACCACGGCACAAAGCCCAGAACTCGGTTCAAGGATACCGAGGCACACAGGCCGGACCTTGGCACAGGGCGACCGTGGCACACAGCATGGACCTCAGCGCAGGGGACCATGGCACACAGCGCGGACCTCAGTGAAGGATGACCGTGGCACACACCCTGAATCCCAGTGAAGGGCGACCGCAGCACACAGCCCAGAAATCTGTGCAGGGCGACAGCCTCACAGAGCCTGGAACTCGTCGCTAGTCAACTGCGATACACAGCCAGGACTTCGGCGCAGGGCGAATACAGTACACAGCCCGTACCTCGGCAAAGGGCGACAGAGGCATACAGCCTGAAACTGAGTGAAGGGCGATCGCATCACACAGCCCAGAACTCATTGCTAGCCGACCGCGGAACACAGTCCCGACCTCAGCGCAGGGTGAAGGTTGCACACAGGCTGGAACTCAGCGTAGTGTGACAGCAGCACCCACACTGGACCTCGGCGCAGGGCAACTGTGGCACAAAGGCGGGACCTTGGTGCAGGGCGACAGTGGAACACAGGCTGGATTTGGGCCCAGGGCGACTGGGGCAAAAAGCCCAGACCTCAGCTCAGGGTGACCGCGGCACACAGCCCAATCCTCATTGAAGAGCGACCGAGGCACACAGCATGGCCTTTGGCACAGGGTGACACTGGCACACATCACGGACCTCAGGAGTTGGTGACCGCAGCACGCAGTCCGGACACCAGCGCAGGGTGACTGAGAAACACAGCCTGGACCTTGGAGCAAGGCTACCGCAGGACAAAGCCCGGACCTCGGTGCAGATTGCCCATGGCACACAGCCCGAGCCTCAGTGAAGGCTGACCGCGGCACACAGCCTGGAAATCTGTGCAGGGCAAACGTGGCACAGAGCTGACAACTCATCGCTAGCAAACCGCGGAACACAGCACGGACTTCGGCACAGGGCGACCGCGGCACCCCAGCCGGATCTCTGCGCAGGGTGACCGCGGAACACAGCCCGAACCTCAGTGAAGGGCAACTGCATCACACAGCCCAGAACGCGTCTCCAGCTGACCGCGGAACACAGCCCGGACCTCGGTGCAGGGCGACCAATGACCACAGCCCAGAAATCTGTACAGGAAGCCCGCGGCAAAGAGCCCATAACTTGTCACTAGCCGACCACGGAACACAGCATGGACCTCGGCGCAGGGCGACCACAGCAAACAGGCCGGAACTCGGCACAGGGCGACCACGGCACACAGCCCGGACCTTGGCAAAGGGCGACCGTGGCACACTGCCCGAAACACAGGGAAGGGCGACCACGGCACACTTCCAGTAACTCGTTTCTCGCTGACTGCAGAACACAGCCCGGATTTCGGCCAAAGGCGAACACGGAACACAGGCCGGACTGAGGCACAGGGCGACCGTGGCACACATCATGGACATCGAGCAAGGCGACCGCTGCATATAGCCTGAACCTGAGTGAAGGTTGACCGAGGCACACAGCCTGAACCTCATTAAAGGGTGACGGAAGCACAAATCCCGGACCTTGATGCAGGGCAACCCTGGCACACAGCATGGACCTCGACCAAAGGCGACCGCGGCACAAAGCCCCGAACTTGGTGCAGGGCGACTGTGGCACAGAGCCCGAACCTCAGTGAAGAGCAACCTCGACACACAGCATGGAACTCATCACTAGCTGACCGCGGAACACAGCCCAGAGTTTGGCACAGGGTGACTGCGGCACACAGGCTGGACTTCGATGCAGGGTGACTGCTGCACACATCCCGAACCTCAGTGAAGGGCAACCACGGCACACATCCCAGATCTTAAGTCAAGGTGACCCAGGAACACAGCACGGATGTCGGCAGATGTTCACTGTGGCACACACCCAGGATCTCATAGCAGTGTGACCGCGGCACAGAGGTCAGACCTCGCCTCAGAGCGACCGCCACACACTGCCCGGACTTCGTGGCAGGGCGACCGCAGCACACAGCCCAGAAATCTGTGCAGGGCGACCGTGGCACAGTGCTCGGAACACATCG
>SJYV01043222.1:0-11652 GCA_006410875.1 Neotragus pygmaeus | reverse complement strand
GCAGTTGTATCATGAACCAATTCTCCAAGGATCTCTGGTTCTTCTTACTGGAAAATATTATTAAAAACCTTGACCTGAGTGCTTGATCCTACTGACGCATCATTACTTCTAAGCCTTCTCAGCTGACAGAGGGAATTTACATGCATATCTATATATATTCTTATATGTAACCATTTTTATCTATATGAAGCTAAACAGGAGTTCATACTGATGTCTTCAACTCTAATCCATTACCATACGGATCATTCTAGCCTTCTCTCCTGCTTGCCTATAACCTCCCACTCCTACCCACCATCCACTTCATCATCCAAATTTAACACCTAACAGTGTTTTCAGAATTAACTCACACCTCCACAGGGGAGACTTTATCAAATAGAATACATACTTATCTATAGTATCTTTTGTCTTTAGTCTAACAAACTCTACTGATTTCCAAGGTTACTTAGGTCAGCTCTTTTCCCCTCACCTGCTTCAGTGAGGTTATTTCATATATATGTAATATAATTAGAACTTCTGTCACATTCTGCATTCCATTCTGCAATCAATTTCTTGATGACTTCTTAAATGACTTTTTAAACTTTGCATACATAATATTTACTCTTTGTGATGTAAGGTTCTATGGGTTTTGAAAAATGCATAGTGTTATGTATTTACCATTGCAATGTCATAAAAAATAGTCTCACCACCCTTTTAAAAAGGCAGCCCTGTGCTCCATGTACTCAGCCTTGCCTCCTCCTCAAAACCACTGGCAATCACCAATCATCTGTTTACCTACCATTTCTATAGTTTTGTCTTGCAGTATGTAGCATTTCCAACTGGTTTCTTTCACTTAGCAGTATATATTTTAGATTCGTCCACATCTTTGTGTGGCCTAATAGCTTATTCCTTATTACTGATCATTCCACTATATATATATATATATATATAAAGTTTATTCATCCCTGTATCTATTGAAGAGAATCTTGATTGTTTCTAGCATTTTGTGATTATAAACAAAATTGCTATAAATATTTGCCTGCTACTTTTTGTGTGTAAATAAGTTTCAAATTAATTGGGTAAATATTTAGGAGTGTAATTGCTACATTGTATGTTGAACTTTATAAGAAACTTATAAACTGTCTTCTAAAATGGCTGTACAATTTTGCATTCTCATTGGCAATACATGAGAGGTCATATTGCTTTGCATCCTGACCAGCAATTGGTAGTGTCAGTCTTTGTTAAAATTTTATCCTTTCTAATGAATGTGTAGTGGCACCTTATTGTTGATTTAATTTGCGTTTCACTAGTGACGATCTTACTCACTTTTTGTTAAAATCTATGAATGTTTTAAACAATAGTTTTTGTTTTACTAACCAATTCTCCCTTTATTGTAATTAAGGGAACAAATGCTTATAAAATGTTAGGCTCCATTTATTTTGGGGAAAAGTGTCTAAAATTCAAGCTACTACCATTTTATAAATGTGTAGATTTTATATTTCTGTATTAATTAGCTACAACATAGGCAAAGGAGGTATCTGCTAAAGTGAATGTTAAGTCACTGGTCATAGAGAATCAATTCAATGACATAGTTGTGCAGAAAGTAGAGGGAGTTTTTTGTTTTTGTTTTTTTTTTAATTAATTAATTTATTTTTTTAATTTTACTTTACAATACTCTATTGGCTTTGCCATACCTCGACATGAATCTACCACAGGTGTACACAAGCTCCCAATCCTGAATCTCCCTCCCACCTACCACCCCACAACGTCTCTCTAGATCATTCCCGTACACCAGCCCCAAGCACCCTGCATCCTGCATCGAACATAGACCGGCACCTTGTTTCTTACATAATAGTATATATGCTTCAATGCCATTCTCCCAAATCATCCCACCCTCTCCTACTCCCTCAGAGGCCAAAAGTCCATTCTCTATGTTTTTTTATTGGTAAGTAAAATGGCTGTTTTTCTGGATGTATCCAGAGCTTCTGTTTATTCTCCTCTCCCTCCCTACCATCACCACACACACACACACACACACACACACACACACACAATCCTATTTTTTATCCTCGCCTCCTGAAAATGGAAATAGTAACAAAAAAGACTAAAATGTACTCAAAATATACATGCAGCATGATTTCTTCTCACTTTAGGATCAGATAACCAGAGTGACTTTTAATTCCTTTTCCCATCACCATATAACTTGCAGATATACAATTTCTTCTAAAACTCTTCAAAATCTGATTTTGATTGTCTTATAGCCCTAACTTATGTTCTCCCTTTCGTGTATGCCCAACACTGCTATCTCTTCCAAGCCACAAACTTGTCTTTCCCCCTTTAATACCGATTACATCTTATCCATTCTGTTTCATTTCTTCAGGGTCACACTAGATGGAGAAAATTTATTTCTTAAATCAATTTTACCTTGAATGTTAGGACAAAGAACACAACTTTGATTGGACATCTACAAAACACCAGGCACTTTCATACATGTTCTCATTTCATTCCCATAACACTATAAGGTGATTATAATTCCCGTTTTATAGATAAGAAAAGTTAGAGCTAAGTGGCATGCTTTAATACATTTGTACATGATATTCCCTCTACCTATGATGTCCCTTAAGTTCTATTTCTATTTATCAAGCTACTAAAGCTTTATAAACTGCTTCAAACTTTACTACCTCAAGTGGTGATCTTAGCAGTTTCTGTGTCAATTTTGTAAAGACTCCCCAAGTAATTCTGATACTTGGCCCTGGTTAAGATTAATCATGCTAAACAGTGACTATGTAGAGGGCAAAGGCCACATCTCACTTTATTTGTATCCCTATTACATTGCATAATATCTTCCATTCCACAGTATTTTAGCAATAAGTGTTATTAAATGAATGATTGGGGTTTTATGGAAGTGTAGACATTTTTTTGCATTGCACTTGGTGAGTAAATTTAGAGCCATTTGAGCAAATTTCTTCAGATAACTGCTAAATCTTTGGGGAGTAGTTGAAGTAAAAGGTGGTGATAAGTGTGAATGAAACCCATGTAAACAATGAGGCAATGATTTTTGGAATGAAGAGAATGCTTATCACTTTTGTTTACAAAAAAGCATAAAAATAAATACCTACTATTCTCATAATGCAAACTGTTAAAAGTAGTCTGATTAAGTATTTAGCTGGTGTAGATACACAGCAGATAATTGTAAATCGGGGATACTTCCTTGGGAAACAGGTTGCCATCAGAAACAGGAATGACATAAAGAGTTAAACACTTACTAAAGCAGGCATAGATTAAATTATTAAGTAGTTGAAAAACACTGCAGTGGGAATGCAAAAAAATTTTGGTAGCGTGATATTCTTAACAAAAAAGAAACTCCTTGGTGACTCAAATCCTTTGAATACCTTGCACTCTGTGGTACTGAATGCTGCTGGAAATATATGTGCCACCAACTTACATGTAGTAGTTTCTTCATTCTACAAAACCTTCCATTTTATATTAAAGGTGTGTATTTTAACAGAATTTTACCTTTATGGGCAAGAAGTAATGCAAAACATTTCTAATCAACTCTCTAGCAGACCTGGCAACACTTTCCACACAACTAGATATCAACTGATAAGAGATGAGATCTCTGATTACTATCTCTACAGATACTATTAGCACAGGTCAGAAATTGTGACTGGCAAGTGCTCACACTTGGGAATCTCAGTACTAACATAATTCGTAACATTATTTATTTCTTAGAACTGGGCTTTGCACAGTCCCAGTTCAATGTCAACTGAAGACCCCGGGAAGATACTGTACAGCTGACTTGATTTGCCAAAGAAATTTGAAGACTTGTTTAAAGCTATTAGAAGAATTCTTGCTGTTTTTTGGCAATGCTAGGTAGAACTTGGCTCGTCATGGAGCTGGGGTAATCAGAGAGTGAGCAAATGGTAATTTAGGTCCTTAGGCTAACATACAAGCTTTGAAGCTGGAATATTTCTAATTGCATGCCTAATGTTTGATTGACATGAATCTGAGGTTAGACAACTACCCCCAAGAGGCTGCTCCTAATTTCTCATTTGTTACCAGTGACCGTCTGCTCCTTCACACAGAGCTGTGCCTCACAAACTTAGATTCTATTCTGGGTTATAGAAAAGCACTTCATTATATTTAAACAATAAGAGTGTGTGTGTGTGTGTGTGTGTGTGTGTGTGTGTGTGTGTGTGCTAAGTTGATTCAGTCATGTCTGACTATTTGCTACCCCATGGACTGTAGCCTGCCAAGCTCCTCTGTCCATGGGATTCTCCAGGCAAGAATACTGGAATGAGTTGCCATGCCCTCCTCCAGGGGATCTTCCCACCCCAGGGATCGAACCCATATCTCTTATGTCTCCTGCATTGGCAGGAGGGTTCTTTACTGCTAGTGCTACCTGGGAAGCCCATGTATGTGTGTGTAGTAGTAGAGTGCAGAATTTCTCTAAAATGAGTAGAGAAGCCATTGGAAGTATGGGGAAATTTCTAAAACACTGCCCTAAGTTATAGCCACTTCTCTGGAAATGCCCTTCTCATCTGTTTGGAAATCTTCTGCTTACTTTTCAAATGCCCAGTCAAAAGTCATCCACCCCAGCTTCCTTACCTCAAGCAGATAACTTTCTCCTCTATTACTTCATTGACTTTCCTCCAAGACCTTACTATGGCATTCATCACATCAATGGGATTAGTTGTTTATCTCCTCACTAGACAGATTGTAAAACTCAGAATAACAAGGTCTACAAAATTCTTTATACCCTCAGTGCCTTGCATACTATTTGACTAGAGCAAGTGCCTAGCAAACAGTGAATGGATAGATACATGAATCAATGGAAGGATGGATGGATCGATGATAGGACAGACAGGAAAATGTCCATTCATGAATGTCTGCCCACCTGAAAAAGATTTTGAGTTCTTCTCCTAATATTTTAGTCAAGGCCTCTTAATATAGACATAGATTTTCAATGGTTTTTTTAAATTTGTGTGTCAGTTACACTTTTACTATTTTTTAAGTGGGGAAATAATCTATGTGATTAACCCTATTAAAAGACTCAGGAAGGAAAATCATATGTTCATGTCAATCCATGCAGACAAAGTGGCCAACAAAATCCAATACAAACCCATGATACAATTTCTCAAAAGACTAGGAGTAGAAGGGAACTTCTTCAAAAACCCCATAGCTAACACTGTACTTTATGGTGAATGCTGAATGCTTTCCTTATTAGATGAAGAACAAGGTAAGAATGTCTCTGACATCATTTCTTGTCAGCTTTGTGAGAAAGGTTCTAACTAGTGCCATAAGGAAAGAAAAAAAAAATTACAAGTTACTAGTTCTGACCAATTTTCTGCTGATGGGTAGGGCTGTGTTCCCTCCCTGTCGTTTGGACTGAGGCCAAACTATGGTAGGCTTAATGGCAATAATGGCATCAATACTAAAGGAAATTAGTCCCGAATATTCATTGGAAAGACTGATGATAAAGCTGAAGCTCCAATACTTTGATCACCTAATGTGAAGAATCGACTCATTAGAAAAGACTTTGATTCTGGGAAAGATTCAAAGCAAGGAGGAGAAGTGGACAACAGAGGACAAGATGGTTGGATGGCATTACCAACTGAATGGACATGAGTTTTAGCAAGCTCTGGGAGATAGTGAATGACAGGCAAACTTGGTGTGCTGCAATTCATGGGGTTGCAAAAAGTCCGACATGACTAAGCAACTGAACAGCAACAATCAGTTTTGAAAGAAAATTCAACTGTCTTTATATGCAGACAATGTGATCATCTTTGTAGGAAATCATACAAAATCTACAAAACAACCACTAAAAACTGGTAAGTGAATATAACAAGTTCACAGGACACAAACTCTCTATTTAAAAATAAATTATATTCATATATAGCAACAATTAACAATCAAAAATATTGAAATTTAAAAATATGTATTTCATAATGCATTCAAATATGTGAAATAATGTTAAGATGTCGTTTTTCCCCAACTTGATCTATCCTAACTCTTTTTGTAGAAATTGACAAATCAATTCTAAAATTTATCTGGAAAGACAAAGTACTTTGAAATAAAACAACTCTGAAAAAAAAATTGGAGGACTACCTGATCTCAAAGTTCATAAGAAAGCAACAGTAATCAAGATACAGTGTTTTTAATATGACAATAAATGGTAGGTCAATGAGCAGAACAGTGAACCTAGCAGTAGTCCCACACATATATGGTTAATTGATCTTTAAGAAAAGTGTAAAGCAATTCAATGGAGAAAGCATAGTCTATATAATAATAATCATGTTAGAACTTTTGGATATCATTATTTTTGTAAAAACCTTGATTAATAGCTCACATTCTACAAAAAATAACTCAAAGTAGATCATAGACTTAAATGTAAATTGTAGAGCTATCAGGCAAAGAGCAACAACTCAATTTTTTTAAATAGGTGAAATATATAGAGATACTTCAAAGAAGATATATGAAAACATGCCCAACATCATTAGTCATTAGGGATAAGCAAATTAAAACCACCCTGAGAGAGTAGTACATACCTAAACTAAAAACTGGAAATGGCCCATTTTGTCCATGAACAGGTGAATGGATAAACAAATTATGTTACATCCATAACAATGGAAAGCTACTTATCAATAAAAAGGAATGAACTGCTGACACATGTTACAACATGGATGCATCTCAAAATAATTAAGCTGAGTGAAAGAAATCAGACCCCCTCAAAAGTATATTGTATTGTATTTTTATATATAATTGTATTTTTATACAATGTTTAATTATACATTGTATAATTGTATTTATATGAAATTCTAGAAGATGAAACTAGTCGGTAATGACAGGAAGCAGATCAGTGGTTGCCTGGGAATGCAGATGGCACTGGACATGTGGATTAGTGGGAAAGGAATACCAAAGAGTATGAGGAAAATTTGGGAGGGAGATGAATATCTTTGTTCTTTTGATTATGATGATGGTTTCACAGTTGTACATATGTATGTCAAAACTTAACTTGTACCCTTAAATGTGTACAATTATTGTATCCATGTTCAACCATTACAAGTAATCTTCATAGTTGAGGATAAAGCTGGTTGTAAATTAATCCATAGTTCATGTTAAGAGAAAGGACATAGGTTTTGGGGCAGGGATTGGAGGAAAAAGATAGTTGGAATGAGAGACAGGAGCTATGCTTAGATGGCCCTGTGCCAGCATTCTTTTTCAGGTGAGGATTCTTGGAGGCTGATTTGAGTTTGCTGCTGCTGCTGCTAAGTCGCTTCAGTCATGTCGACTCTGTGCGACTCCATAGACGGCAGCCCACCAGGGGCAAAAGGTTCCTGTTTCAAAGGACACCTGTGGTGGATTCATGTCGATGTATGGCAAAGCCAATAGAGTATTGTAAAGTAAAATAAAGTAAAAAAAAAAAAAGTTCCTGGTTGGTTTTGGAGTAGCCAAGTTTTACATGCATGTGGTTTTTAAAAATATGAACTATGTACATAAAGGATTATAATATAAACAATATTTCATGGTTCTAACCCTCTTTACTTCCAGTTCTAATCCTCTGAGATTATTACTTTTAACTACTTTTAACTCTATTAACTGTTTCTCTAGTTCTTCTGTGATTGCTTCCATAGATACTGCTATTACTTGATTTATCTTTTAGACTTTATTAATTTTCTACTGTGATGAACCTTTACCTCAATTATTCTATCTCTCATCCTAATGTGGTTATCATGCCTTTTAGTCTCTCTGTTTATTAGAGAAGTATACTTCGACCTTTATTTCTTCTTCTATAATCTGGGCAGTATCTCATAACTCTTTTTTGTAAGATGAAGCCACTAGTTCTTCCCTTTATCTCTCATCTCTTCTACCTAGTAACTCTTGTCATTTGGGTATCACATTTATGTTTTGTTTTTATCTATAATTAAGTATCTCTATTATTAAGTTAGCCTGTGCTTTTGTAATTGGTTATTTGTGAAAGTCAAAAATCAGTATTCAGTGTTTATACTCTTGTAGCTATTTTAAAATTTCCTCTCTTTTGTCAAGGGTTATGAGAGATTTAACATTTCCTAGTCTATGTTTGTTTTTTTTCTGAATTTTCTAATTGCCTCTATTTTTTTCCTCATGTTATCTGCAGTATCTACAGTTTCTCTAATTCCTTAAAGGTGAGTAGAATCTTGAGCACCCTTCTCTTATTTTCAGGATTCTTCCTTCCTGGAACCCCCCCTTCCTTCCATTCTGACTGAATGCTTCTTAAACCTGTTGTGTAGCTGTCATCCTTGGACTTATTTTTATTAGTCTCTACTTTTATGTTCACCCTTTACAGAATCCCGCATGTCTCTCTTTCTTTACTCATATTTCTTTATCATTTTGCTGGAGTATATTCCTAAGGAACTTCCTAAGATAGGGTTGAGAGGTGAAATTTGAATCCTTGCAATCTGGAAATTTTTTTTTTAACCATCAAACTTAATTTATAGTTGGCTAAAAATAAAACAGTAGGTTCAAAATAAGTTTTCCTAAGAACTCTGAAGACATTTCTCCTTTGTTTTCTCTAACACCTAATGTTGCTGATGAGTTAACCAATCTATTCTAATTCTTCTTATTTTAACTATTAATGTTTTTCATCTCTGAGAGTTTTCAGGATCTTTGTTTTATCTTTGATNCTTTTGGTCCTAAGAACTCTGAAGACATTTCTCCTTTGTTTTCTCTAACACCTAATGTTGCTGATGAGTTAACCAATCTATTCTAATTCTTCTTATTTTAACTATTAATGTTTTTCATCTCTGAGAGTTTTCAGGATCTTTGTTTTATCTTTGATGTTCTGAAACAATGTATATAGGGGTTGAGAAAAGTGGCTGGATACCCCAAATATGATTTTATCACCATGATTACCTCCCTGCTCCTAAGATACTTGTATTGAATTCAATTTTGCAGTACTTACACCCTATCCTGCCTGACCCTTCCCTTTGAGATTCACTTTCTGTACTCACATTTCTGTGAGCCAGTCCTAGATTGATGGTCCACACACATGTAGGTGTGTGCTTAGTCACTCAGTTGTGTCCAACTCTTTGCAACCTCACAAACTGTAGCCCACAAGACTCCTCTCTCCATGGGGATTCTCCAGGCAAAACTACTGGAGTGGGTCACCTTGCCCTCCTCCAGGGAATCTTCTCAAACTAGGGATTGAACCCAGGTCTCCCACATTATAGGTGGATTCTTTACTGTCTGAGCCACTAGGGAAGCCCCACTGGCCACGTATCTATGTTCACATCCTTGGTATCCACCCATCCCCGTGGGTATGAACAGAATGGCAACTTAACTCCAGTATTCTTGCCTGGAGAATCCCATGGACAGAGGAGCCTGGTGGGCTACAGTCCATGGGGTCGCACAACTGAGCAACTAACACTTTCACTTTCATGACTCATGTTTTCTTAAAATCTTTCTCACTGCTTAATTTTTCTACAATGTTTTGAATGGTTTTGCCCTCTTAGAATCGATAGCAATCCGTTTCATAGTTTGCTTCTTACCTAAGTCCTATTCACCTCCCCTTCAAGTTCAGACTGTTACAACTCTGTTTTCACTAGCTACCTCACTCTTACCTTTCTTGATCTTGAATGTTGTTGACAACATGATTTAGAGGTAGTTTATGAGGTTTGGGTCTCCACTGGGAACCAGAAGGGATTTCATAGTGAAATTTTGGACAAGGAAAAAATCCTCGTTTAAACTTGCATAGAGAATCTCCTTTTGGTCATAATGCCCCTCTAACCTGCATTAGTCCAGCTTTGTAAAGAAAAACTGCAACATTATTATAAAACTTTCAAAAACCACTTAAGAATTCATAATTAAGAGAATGTATTTAAGCTAATATTTTCTGAATACCAAAATCAGTATTGGCTGAGATGGTTTTATCCTGGCACTTATAAGTTCTACAGGTACATTCTAATATGTAAAATGATTCTATTCACAAATGGTACCCTTAAGTGATTTCCAGGTATTACAAGAACAAGAACTTTCTCCTTATCAAAGTGTCAAAGCATCTTTCACTTTAGGGTATGGGAAATTATTTATTACATGAGCAGCTTCTCCCAAGAGAAGGCAGTGATGTCTAACACATTTTGCTGCCCTTCTTTTTATTCAAAGATGTCACTACCAACTTCACCCACACTTCTAGGGATCAAAGACTAAATCTTCAACCAAAAGTCTTTTCTTTCTATATGACACACATACACACTGTTATTTTTATTTGTGGCTGCAACTGCTATTTGTAGAGCCTGTCAGTGTCTGTATTTCTGTGTTCAACTTGCGGTCAGCTAAAAAAGAGCCTTTGCTCAGAAAGTTTCCAAATTCTGTACTATTGCATTCCAAGCTGGTCACGGTTGCTATTTTCCCAGGCAGCCCACAACTATGTCATGTTATTTGAAACTATGCTTCAGTGCATCCTTTAGAGTATTTCTTATTCCCCTTCTGCTTATGGTTATGCCATAAAGCTCACCATATTGAAGATGCTTGGGTATTCTTCTGTCATTGCCTCTCTGCACATGTCAGCTGTGAGCATTGTCTTAATGCTCTTAGACCAGCTGACTTCCAGAATCTCTGGAGGGGTGGACCTCTCCTGCCATTTCACATTATACATGACTCCAACAGTAAAATCATTCAGCAAGGTAAATGTGCCATCTTTGGTAGGTATGAATTTGAAAGTCATAAAAAGCTACAGACAACTTTCATTGTCCATTGATGAGAATCAATTCCATAATTGTTCTTCAGTTCTGTTGTGGATGTTAGGAATAGGGCCAAACCTAGGAAACATGATCAGAGGAGAAATCTGTTTTCCCCCTTTGTGTTAGTAGATGTGTGTTTAAAATAACTCACCTTTCCCTGTAATGCGCATCTTAAACAGATTTCCCCTTAACTGAAGGACAAGACCACACAGGTTCAAAACCTACAAGTAACCTTTTAGGAGTTTAGTACCAATAGAAGAGAAGAAATTTTCATATTAAAAATATTTGGCATTATTTGATGTCTTCAATGATCTCTGCTGCTCATGCTGCTATTTAGTAGCTTCAGTCATGTATGCCTCTGTGCGACCCCATAGTCGGCAGACCACCAGGGTCCTCTGTCCCTGGGATTCTCCAGGCAAGAACACTGGAGTGGGTTGCCATTTCCTTCTCCAATGCATGAAAGTGAAAAGTGAAAGTGAAGTCACTCAGTTGTGTCCGACTCTTAGCAACCCCATGGACTGCAGCCTACCAGGCTCCTCCGTCCATGGGGTTTTCCAGGCAAGAGTACCAGAGTTGGGGTTCCATTCCCTTATCTGTAAANCCAATGCATGAAAGTGAAAAGTGAAAGTGAAGTCACTCAGTTGTGTCCGACTCTTAGCAACCCCATGGACTGCAGCCTACCAGGCTCCTCCGTCCATGGGGTTTTCCAGGCAAGAGTACCAGAGTTGGGGTTCCATTCCCTTATCTGTAAATGATCTCTAGAGCCCCAAAATAGGAGGTAAGAAAAGGCAGAGATTGAACTGGTCTATAGTATAATTTCTTCCCAATGCCACACTATGGTAATCTCTTCAAATAAAGATGCTGTTATTTTTTATTTTCTACTTTGTATTCATTTGCATTATGGGGCAGTGATTTTTTTTTTTTTTTTTTACTTTACAATACTGTATTGGTTTTGCCA
>SJYV01043218.1:20325-42354 GCA_006410875.1 Neotragus pygmaeus | reverse complement strand
GGTAAAGAATCTGCCTGCAATGCGGGAAACCTGGGTTTGATCCCTGGGTTGGGAAGATACCCTGGAGAAGGGAATGGCTACCCACTCCAGTATTCAGTCCTGGAATTTCCATGGGGTCAGAGTCTGACAGACTGAGCGTCTTTCCTTTTTGTTATTTTACTTTTTGCCCAGTCATGAATAATACCAACTGTTGGCAGAATGCTAAAGTTCTTTGCATTCAAGATAGTCATTCATTAATTTAACAACTACTTAAGATTCTACTGTACTGAAATTCAGGTACTTTCTAGGTGACACTAGTATACACTAGAGAAAAGACAACGTGGTTCCTGCGCATGTACAGGCAGACTGACAGTGAACATATAGATCAATAGACAGTGGTACCTCCTACCCAGATTTAAAGCTGGACTGCTGAGTGAATAGTGTGTCATTTGTCAGTGACAGGGAGAACTGGGTGAGTGGGCTGCCCAGCTCTAGGAGACTGGAAGGTCTGTTTTGGACATTTAAATTTAGATGCATCTTAGACATCCATGTAGCGATATTGACACAAATCTGGAGCTCTGGGAATGGCCAGCCTGGAGGAATCAACCTGAGTCATCTGTACACAGAATGGTACACAAAGCCATAGACGAGATGGCACCCAGGCAGGCCTGGGGGCGGGGGCGCATTCCGGCACCTAAGGAGATGAAGCCTTAGTAATAAACACATAGTAATTCCCATCAGAGTTCACTAGGCAATCACAGCATCTTAAGACAAAGTAGATGTTAAGTGTACACCTATATGACTGCCTGGATGAGAGCAATGTAATTCCACAAAGTGGCTGCATCTGAAATTATTAAGATCAACAGGCAAGGTATAGATACACAAAAAAATGATAATTAAGGTTTTTACTTTGCAAAACGGCAGAAAGTTTGCGCCAGTATTAACTGAAAAAGGGTTAGACGCTGATGAGCACATTTGGTCAAACTGAGAAACAGAAATGAATCTACCATGTTTGGGGCATTTTATACCTCTGCCAAAGAATATATTGGCACAATCCTTACTTTTAACTAACACTGAACCAACTAGCATTTGATTTACATCCAAAATCCCAAATACATCCCCAGAAGCCAAATATAAAGCATCAGACTTCACTCAGGGTCCACAGTGAATCCTGAAACGTCCAAGTTTCAAAAAGCAGCTATATTTGGCAGTACTGTTTGTCCTGTACAAACGAAACAATGGCCCTCCTAAGGAAACAACCATTTCCAGAAAGGATAAAGTATAGGAGGGGGCTTCCCTGGTAGCTTAAAGAATCTGCCTGCAATGCAGGAGACCCAGGTTCCATTCCTGGGTCAGAAAGATCCCCAGGAGAAGGGAATACTCACTTCAGCATTCTTGTCTAGAAATTTTCAGGATAGGGGAGCCTGGCTACTCAAAATTTGGTCCAAAGAGCAGCCTGCAGCAATATCAAGAAAACTTAACACATCATTGGCTGGAGACATTATATATGTCTTTTGCGACTAGAACATTATTGTATATGTCTTTTGCTACAGGAACATTATTGATTGGAGATGTATCAATATGATGTGAGACAGTGATACAATTAACATCACCGTGCAAAGCTGTTAGAGCTTAAAACTGATCAAGGGTTTATTATACAACTTATGACTGTTATCATTCACATTTTGCTCCATTAGATTTTTGTTCCCACCTTGTGTATACTATAAATGCAAGTATAATACTGTAAAATTTTCAAAAGTGACACATTCCGAAATTTCTCATTTCTACAAGAGCCCTCCTTTGTCCTTTCTACAAGGACAAAGATCCACCTTGTCCGCTATCAGGTAAAATATAAGAACATATTCTAAAGGAAGTAGTACCCACAAGACTTAAAAAAAAAAAGCTGCCAGAAAGCACAATCTGCTCTTCCGGGGGAAAGCACACAGTATACTTGTAATAGATATTCTGTTCTCTGCACAGAGGTGCCTGCTATACTGCCTATCACACTCTAACGAATTATTACAACACTTTAGTAAGATATACACAAGATTTCAAATAAATACATTACATGCAAAAAAACGTTGTTGATATTAAAACAGTGGTGCTTCAATATTCACTTACAAAAAACAAATCACTGGCCCTAGGCATTAGGCATTAGGCCCTAGGTATTGTTTCTGCAAAATCCCCCAGTCAACATCAGAAATACAGGCTTGCAGCCTGCTGAATTGGAAATTGTAGCTCAACAAGACCGCCCCACCAGGTGACTCACACCCACTTTCAAGCCCTGGTCTAAAAGGCCTGGGCCTCAAGGCACTTGCTCGCACTATGCTGGTCAGAACAGTAATTAGGTGAATACGATATTTAAACACTTTATTCCAGAAGCAGCAGCATTGTCAGTTTGGGAAAAAAAGGTACATTCATGCTAATTATATTCTCCTTTAAGAGTTCTAAGGATTGTGTGTAGGCAAGCAACCATGTAAAATAAAGTTAAAAGCTGTGATCACATATACTCACAAAGTTAACCACATATATTAAATATATTAATGAATTACAGGGAACAAAGTAAGCACAAGTATATACAACATATCTTTAACCAAACCAAGTTGTTTTAAAAGTTTGTCTCTTATTGGACAGCTGAACAGTCTCAGTAAACAGTTTTCTTGGGGATTTTTCTCAAGGAGCACATATAATTTAACATTAGATGCTCATTCCTACTGGATCTCATTCATTCATTTGGCAGATCTTGCTTAACCAGGCACTAAATGCGGCAAAAACAAAATAGGCAAACTGCCCGCTGCCTTCCTGGAACTAAACCCTAGGGTACACAGATAGAGTGGACCTGGGGTCTCTGGCGTTGGAGAGTCAACAATCCCCTCCAACACACACACAAGTCTGGGACACAAGATCTAGGAGAAGCCACTGAGCAGCAAAGAGTACAAGTGCAGGTCTACGAAACTGCGCATTCAATTCATTTGCTCAGTCGTGTCTGACTCTGCGAACCCAAGAATCGCTGCACGCCAGGCCTCCCTATCCATCTCCAACTCCCAGAGTTCACTCAAACTCATGTCCATCGAGTCAGTGNCTTTCTTTATAGTCCAACTCTCACATCCATACATAACTACTGGAAACACCATAGCTTTGACTAGATGGACCTTTGTTGGCAAATTAATGTCTCTGCTTTCCAATATGCTCTCTAGGTTGGTCATAGCTTTCCTTCCAAAGAACAAGCGTCTTTTATTGTCATGGCTTCAGTTACTGTCTGCGGTGATTTTGGAGATGAAGAAAAGAAAATCTGTCACTGCTTCCACTTTTTCCCCTTCTATTTGCCGTGAAGTGATGGGACCAGATGCCATGATCTCAAGTTTTTTCACATGGAGTTTCAATACACAAGGCTCCTCCCCCACAAGGCTCCTCGCTCATGTTACTGGAGTCTCTCCTCTGGCTTTGCTTCCAAAGGCTGGGCAGACATCTGTCTGGCCCAACATCCCCCAAACCTTGGAGTCTGACATGCTGCCTCTGATTTCCTCATCCTCCCCAAAGACTGAGGCATTCTCTGGACGGGTTGGTCTCTGACGAGTATCCCACCCCAGCCACCTCACACGCTTCCATCACTAGTGCCTGCGGCCCTACGCCTCTGCCCCTCTCAGCTCTGCACTGGCCTCGAAACCAGGCTCACGACTCTACCCTCCTCTGCACCTGTCTCCTCTCAGCGTGGGAGTCACTCACTCTGACTGAAGGACGTCAGATCAGGCCCTTCATTTACTCGTGAGGCTTTGCTGTCTTCTCAGATCACGCGAGAACAAAGTCACCACTGTTGACACTGTCCCCTAGGATCTAGATGGTCCACCCACCCCACCTGTCCCAACCCAGTGCCTTCCTGCTCGGCTCCACGCACTGCCTTCCTAGCATCCAGACCTTTCTTAACCTACACAACTGCATCCTTGGATTTCATTCAAACAACCCTCTTCAGTGAAGCCTTCAGTGACCAGCTTATTCCAAATAACAATACCTCCCTCCCCCAGCACCGTAGAGTCTGTTTTTCTGCTTTATTTTTGTCATTCAATTATCACACTCTGCCGTATGATATGTATGTATTTTTACAGGTTTGCTTATTGTCTCATCTTCCCCTAACTAAAATGTCAAGGTCACGAAGGCAGGGTTTTTTAATTATTTTGTTCACCGCTTTCCCCAGCTTCTAGCACAAGTGCCTGTGACTAACTAATCCGTACTGAATGAATGTCTTGAATGGATGTGCATCTGTTTGGGTCAGTTTTCCAAAGTTTTTCATTAGTGGAACAATCCCACTCCCTCTTTTTAAGTGTGTTTTAACAGCTTATTTTCCCCCCACTTTATTCATCCCATACTTTCTTTCTCCTCCTCTCCTTCCTCCTCAGTGACACAGAGTCCTGGGGAGGCAGAGAGAAGCAAATACAGGATACTCGCATCAGGGTTAGCAGAGAAGCACCCAGCTCCATACTCTGCTAAACCATGTCTTCTCTGACAGCGGGTGACGCTGGCCAAGGTAGACCCAATAGCTCATTTTACTAAAATCTCTGTAAGGGTCTCACTTTCCTGAGCGGCAGTCTCAACTCATGAGATAAGTTTGACATGCTACGCTAAAATAGTTTTCATTGAGCTCACGAAACAAGAAACTTCTCTGGGCTGAAATCTGAACTGTTCAATATTGGAAAATTTTTCCACTTGGAAAGTAACTTTTGGTAAGATTCCAGAAGTGCTTGGGAAGGACTGCTGATGGAAGGAGCATTATTCTTGGAATATCTGTCATGTTGTATTGGGTGGCCATTCCCTTCTCCAGGGGATCTTCCCCACCCAGGGATTGAACCCAGGTCTCCTGTATTGAGGTAGATTCTTTACCATCTGAGCCACCAGGGAAGTCCTCATATTATTGGAGAAAATAACTCTTACATTGGCGTTTTTACATAAACAATGTCAATGTTATGGATGGATCTAATATCTCTCAATGAGTGTTTTGGAAACTCAAGTATGTATTTCACAGATGCACCTCATGGTTTTTAATGCAAATTCTGCATCTCCTTCAGAGCAATAAAAATCAGGAAATCCTCTTCTGACAGCAGGCATCACAGGTTCCTGGACACCAGGAAGCTTTTAACCCTTCTGTCCCAGGGGTTGTTATTGTTCAGTTGCTCAATCATGTCTGACTCTGTGACCCCAGAGACTGCAGCACGTCAGGCTTCCCTGTCCTTCACTATCTCCTGGAACTTGCTGAAACTCATGTTGACTGAGCATCTGTCTACTTTGAGGGTCCCAGGACCACCTCCTGGTCTTAGCGCCCCTTTTGGATTTATTTATGAGGTTTATGGTCCCTGCAATTCCATCCCGACCCTACTCCCTCTCAGCAGTGATTGGGTGATTCTCACACTTCATGGAAAGAAAGGCTTTACTCTTAAGTAAGGAGACATTGCTGATGAACCCAAGTCTCTTCTGTGTATAAATAGCAAGTCTGATTTTATGAGTAATAGTCAGGGTCAGANCCTCTCAGCAGTGATTGGGTGATTCTCACACTTCATGGAAAGAAAGGCTTTACTCTTAAGTAAGGAGACATTGCTGATGAACCCAAGTCTCTTCTGTGTATAAATAGCAAGTCTGATTTTATGAGTAATAGTCAGGGTCAGAGGAGCCTGGTGGGCTGCCGTCTATGGGGTCGCACAGAGTCGGACATGACTGAAGTGACTTGGCAGCAGCAGCAGTCAGCGTGAAGAGGAATGCTGCCCTGGAATGTAACACATGAGCAAGAATGTTTATCCCCAAAGGGGGCTGCTGTTCATTCCCAAACCTGAGTTAGTCACTGAGTTTTTGCAACCCCATGGACTGTATGGATTATAGCTTGCCAGACTCCTCGGTCTGTGGAATTTTCCAGGCAAGAATACTGCAGTGGGTGGCCAGTTCCTTCTCCCGGGGATCCTTGTGACCCAGGGATCGAACCCACATCTCTCATATCTCCTGCTTTGTCAGGCGGGTTCTTTACCACTAGTGCCACCTGGGAATCCTCCTAAAGAATCTCATTCAACCTTCACTTTCTCTCTCAGATAGAATAAAGGCTTAGTACTAGTAGTGTCTAACTATGAAATGTAAGTACGATAAAACCTCAAGCTATGTATTCTATTTTACTTAACAGATCATAACTTGCCAGGAGGAATTCTCTCTTCCAGATAGTACAACTTTCTAGAGGAAATAAGCTACACTTTGTTTGCTACACTTTATAGAATTACTTTTGTGTGGGGGTGTGTTTAGTGTTCTACATAATTACAGTAGGATTTTTTCACAACATTCCAAATCTTTCCTGCTTCAGCTTGTTCCTTTGCTTTGTGTGTTTTTCTTTTCTTTTTTTTTGGGGGGGTGGTGTTGGCGGTGGGGGTGGGGGAAACCTGTGGTTTACTGATCTGTTGGTTTCTGTGCCATTCCAACTCTGACTTCAAAGAAAGTTATACAGACAGATTAGCAACTTCTCTCTTACTCATTTACTTATTTTATAGTTTTTTAGTTTATAACATAGTTTTTTAGAAGTTCTCGAAATTTTAACACTTTCTTTAAAACTTATCATTTTTTTCCAGTTTCAGGAGAAGATGAATATGGGGTTGGAATTGCATATTAACTGGATCTCAGGGGCTTTCTGTTGAGGGCACAGGTTCCACTGCCATTTCTTTAGATTTCATTTTCTGCCTTTCAATAAAATTGTGCAATGGAAACGTTCTATTTGATACTACTCTTACTCAATTATGATACCAGTTGTGAATAACAAATAGTTTTTACTTTAGAATACTATTTTTAATTGATTTGAGGATATCAACTTCCATTTGGAAGAAAACACTTTCAGAGTTTTTTCACATAACATTTAAAAATGATTTCCAGATGGATCAGATTTGAATTAAAACTATATATACATATATAGTAATAAACACTTAGGATCCATATTATTTGTTATGGGGAAAGCCTTTCTAAATAAGACCTAGTGGTAGTATGGAGAAGGCGATGGCCCCCACTCCAGTGCTCTTGCCTGGAGAATCCCATGGACGGAGTAGCCTGGTGGGCTGCAGTCCATGGGGTCGCCAGGAGTCGGACACGACTGAGCGGCTTCCCTTTCACTTTTCAGTTTCATACACTGGAGAAGGAAATGGCAGCCCACTCCAGTGTTCGTGCTTGGAGAATCCCAGGGACAGGAGAGCCTGGTGGGCTGCCATCTATGGGATGGCACAGAGTCGGACACGACTGAAGCAGCAGAGTGGTAGTAAGGGCGTCCTTGGTGCCTCAGACAGTAGAGAATCTACCTCTAATGCAGGACACCAAGATTCAATCCCTGAGTGGTGGGGAAGGTCCCTTGGAGAAGGGAATGGCTACTCAGTCCAGTATTCTTGCCTGGAGAATTCCATTGATAGTGGCAATAAAGGAAAGGGGTCATGTTTGAAGATGTAATTAAAACAATTTTATTGAAGTATGATGGATTTTGAGTACTATATTAGTTTAGGTGTACAACATAGTGATTCATTATTTTTATAGACTATACTCCACTTAAAGTTATAAACACTGGCTCTGTTCCCTGTGTTACAATTTGCTCTTGTTTACTTTACACGCAGTCGTCTGCATCTCTTAAACGCCTGCTCCCACCTTGCCCCTCTGCTTCCCTCTCCTATCGGTAACCACAGTTTCTATCTGTGAATCTGTTTCTGTTTGTATATTCATTTATTTGTCTTACTTGTTAGAATCCACATATAAGTGATAATATATATTGTCTTTCTCTGTCTTATTTCACTCAGCACAGAACCCTACAGGGAGGACCTGAAATTTTAAGTTGCACAGTAAAAGCCACTATGAAAGTGAAAGTCACTCAGTCATGTCTGACTCTGCAACCCCATGGACCATGGAATTAGTGGAACTAGTCTACGGAATTCTCCAGGCCAGAATACTGGAGTGGGTAGCCATTCCCTTCTTCGGGGGATCTTCCCAGTCCAGGGATCGAACTGAGATCTCCTGCACTGCAAGCGGATTTTTTACCAACTGAGCTACCAGGAAAGCCTGAAAGCCACTATGAACAAAGGCAAATGTAGGCCTGGGTGGACATACTTGCAACGCACATTAAAAATAAATTAATTAATTAAAATTAATACTGTGCTGTGCTTAGTTGCTCAGTCATGTCTGACTCTTTGAAACACCACGGATTGTCACCTGCTAGGCTCCTCTGTCCATGGGATTCTCCAGGCAAGAATACTGGAGTGGGTGGTTATGCTCTCCTTCAGGGGATCTTCCCAACTCAGGAATTGAACCTAGGTCTCCCACATTGCAGGCAGATTCTTTAATGTCTGAGCCACCAGGGAAGCCTGGATTAATATTCTTGTTATAAATATAAATGTTACAAATTGAAAAGCAAAAAGGCAAACAACCCTGTAGAGAAAAAGATTTCAAAAGCTACTTCAAAAGCAAGAAAATTCAAACGGTCAGGATGTACAAGCGTCTTCAAAAGATGAAAAGCTGATCATTCCAAAATTTACCTCCTATGCTAATTTTGAAAATGGTAATTAAACTGCAGTAAAACTGAATTCCCTTTTAAAAAGGACCACAGATTCAAATCATAAATACTTTTTTCTTCAGTTTGAATGTTATTTGTGTTACCAATGGCAACAAAATCTGATAAGCATACTGAATATATAAATACATATGTTACATAGTACACAAATAGTTGCAACATATTAATAACTGACTATTTAAATGCTCAGAAGCAAAAACACACGAAAGTCTTTTTCATATACGTTAAACATAACCACATTTCTAATGCAGATTTCTGTGGGCCATTTAATTCACAGCATAATATTCATTACTTTTGATACCATTGCTAAACTATACCATAGCCCTGCCATATATTTTCTACAGCCTTTCACTTTTTCTGATGGTGAAAGGCAAGCAACACTTTTTGAAACCATCAAACTACCTTCAGAGAGAAAGATATTGCTTCCTTTCTTTGGTCTCAAATGAACAATTTATTGTTTTTTCCCAAATGCAACCAAACACAACCCCCAATTTTTAAAATATGCCTTTGAATCAGGAGAACATAGCGAAGTCTAGAACGACTACGCAACTATTTTTAAAAACAGACTTTTTAAAAGATAGCCAAACTTTAAATGCAATCTAATTTTGCTGCAGCATGTCTTCAGCTTATCCTGTTCTCTGGTACATCTGTCAAGAACAGCTTCTGGCATTTTCTGAGTCAAGCAAATTAAATGGTGGAACTAAAAGATTTCCACTATCAGTTAATAATCTCTACTATTTCATCATCTTTTGTAAGTGTCCCCAGTTTAGCTTTCTTCTATTTCTTTTTACATCCTTGCTTTTTTTTTTCCTTTGCACTTAGTTGAAGAACAGTCCCCAATTGACTCATTTCCTTTACCTCATTTCCAACAGCTCTTGTCAGCTTTGATTTTGGTTTTAGTAGACAGAGTCTAAATATTCACTTGGACATGGGATTTTAGCATCCCAAACAGCCAGGCCCATCAGTGTCAGCCACACAGTCTACGAGCCCACTGTGTCCAACACCGGTATATACAGCTTGTTGCTGTTTGGTTGTTAAGTAGTATATGACCCTGCGACCTCAAGGACTGTAGCCCACCAGGTTCCTCTGTCCTTCCTCTGTCCATCCTCTGTCCAGGTTCCTCTGTTCCTTCTCTCTCCAGGCAAGAATACCAGAGTGAGTTGCCATTCCCTTCTCCAGGGGATCTTCCTGACCCAGGGACTAAACTGGCGTCTCCTGCTTTGGCAGGCGGGTCCTCTGCTGCCGAGCCACCGGGGAGGCCTATACATGCAGATAGAAGGCAATATTCCACGACCAAGGGGTCTTTGGAATCAATGGCACAAGCACCCATTTAACCCTGTTTCTCACCTGCTTTACTTCCTTTGATGGTTTTAACATATTTGGGGGAAGAAAGGCTTCCAAGGTGTTTCTTTCAGGTGAGAGGAATAAGAAGCACCAGGTGGTGTTGCATCATATGACAGTCCCCCCGGAGGAATGAGATGGGAACCTTTCTCAGGAGCTCCCGCTCCTGGAGGACAAAGGAGAAGAAACACCAAAGAATATAGGGCAGCATTTAGGACCCAGAGGCGGTCTCTTTTAGAAAGGGCTCCCTCACTATTTATAGTCACTTTGCTTTCCTTAATTATTTGTCTACATTTATCTCTTCATTCAGAATTCATTGGATGGGAAAGGTCTGACAAGCCTTTTCCCCTCAGTTTTGTGGCCAGCCTCTCATACTATTTGTTGAATAACCTTTATCTTTTTCACTGGCTGGAGATACCTGTTTTATAACATCTGAATTCCTTCTGTGCCTTAGTATCTATTTCTTTGTCTTTTTTTTTTTTTAATCTGTTTCAGGGATTGGCAAACTGTGGCCCATGGGGCAAATCAAATCTGCAGTTTGTGTTTGTAGAGCTAGTTCATGAGCTAAGAATTATTTTTATATTTTTAAACAGTTGTGTGTTTGTGTGGGGGGAACCCAATATTTTATGACACATGGAAATTATATAAATTTCAAATTTCAGGGGACATAAAATTTTAGTGGAGCACAGCATACTCATTTGTTTGTATTTTATCTATAGTCACTTTTGTACTATAACAGAGATGGCTAGTCTGCCTGATGAAGCCAAAAATAAAATTGTCTGGCCATTCACAGAAAACATTTGCCAACTGTGATAATATTTCATTGATCTGTGCACTGATTCTAAATTCATAAATGACAAGGCACATTTCATTGGAGATTATTTCTTGTTTATTTTTCCAAGTTCAATACATAATTATTCAATCAAATTACTATTACGGACTGAATGTCTGCGTCCCTCACCCCTTAATTCCTATGGTAACGCCCTACCCCCCAATGTGACGGGATTGGAAGAAGTCCTTGGGAGGGAATTAGGATTAGATGAGGTCAGGCAGGTTGAGTCTTGATTTGCTAAGATTGTTGCTGTTGTTCAATTGCTAAATCGTGTCCAACTCTGCCACTTCATGGATTACAGCCAGTCAGGCTTCATGGTCCTTCACCATCTCTCGGAGTTTGCTCAAACTCACATCCACTGAGTTAATGATGCCATCCAATCATCTCATCCTCTGTCGTCCCCTTCTCCTCCCACTTTCAATCTTTCCCAGCATCAGGGTCTATTCCAATGAGTCGGCTCTTCAAGTCAAGTGGCCAAAATATTGCAGTTTCAGCTTCGGCGTCAGTCCTTCCAATGAATATTCAGGGCTGATTTCCTTTAGGATGGATGGGTTGGATCTCCTTGCTGCCCAAGGGACTGTCAAGAGTATTCTCCAACACCACAGTTCCAAAGCATCCATTCTTTGGTGCTCAACCTTCTTTATGGTCCAACTTTCACATCCATACATGACTACTGGAAAAACCACAGTTTTGATTATATGGACCTTTGTTGGCAAAGTAATATCTCTGCTTTTTAATACACTGACTAGGTTTGTCATAGCTTTTCTTCCAAGGAGTAAGCATCTTTTATTTTCATGACTGCAGTCACCATCTGCAGTGATTTTGGAGCCCAAGAAAATAAAGTCTCTCACTGCTTCCTCTTGTAAGAAGAGATGCCAGAGCTTTTTCTCTTCCTTCCTCCCACCCCCACCCCCCAAAAAAAAGGTCTTGCGATGACACAGTAAGAAACACCAAACTTGGACCATGCTGGCACCCTGATCTCAAGCTTCTAGGCTCCAGACGGGTGAGAAAATAAATTCCTGCCACACAAGTCACATAGTTAATGGTGTTTTGTTAAGCAAACTAACACAGTTCTCCAAAATTTTCTTGGGATGGTAATTGCATGAATTCAAAATGAATTTGGTAGGATTGACCTTGTTATCATATTTATTGTTTTCACCCAGGATCACTCAGGATGGCATGCCCCTACTTCTCATTTATTTATTTTTTGTTTAATTTCTCAGAAAAGTATTTTAGCTTTCTTCTATACATCTCTTATTTTTATTATTAATTCACTATGTAATATTGTACATTTAAAAGTATTTCCCGGAGAAGGCAATGGCAGCCCACTCCAGTATTCTTGCCTGGAGAATTCCATGCACAGGGCAGCCTGGAGGGCTACGGTCCATGGGGTCGCAAAGAGTTGGACACGACTTAGTGACTAGACCACCACCACAGGTATTTCCAATAGAATCCCTTTTCCGTTCCAATTGTCTGAGTGTGGCTGAGACAAGGAAAGCCTCATTAGTTTCTTGCATTGTGTCTAATAACTTTTCTTGATTCTTTTTTTTTTTTTCTGGTAACAACTCTTATTTGCAATAACAATAATAGAGATTATAGAATAATACGCTTCCAATTTTTCTCTAATTGTTAGAGCTTTTCTTTTTCCTGCCTGCACTGACTATTATTGAATGTAATTGAATAAATCTGCTGTGCTGCCATGATCATTTTAGTGGCAGGACAGAAGGAGGAAGAGCAGTTCTCTATCCCTGGCAGCAAGACCCAGAATCGATCCTTCCTCTAAATGTGTTTATATCCTCCTCTGTGTTCCTGTATTTGTATTCCCTTTTATTGGTTCTCTCTTCTCCTTATCTCTCACTTGTCCATAACATATAATGCAATCATATTTTTAAATTATTGTCATCCTACAGATTGATTCTATTTCTGTTCTTAATTTAAGAGAAGAAGCTTCATCCATGAAGTCATTCAGGAAGGTGTTTCTCAGCTACCACCCTCCAGGCTTCCCGGGGGCTCAGTGGTTAAGAATCCGCCTGCCAATGGAGGAAATGAAAGAGAAGCAAGGAAGATCCCCTGGAGGAGAAAATGGCAACCCATTCTAGTATTCTTGCCTGGGAAAATGCCATGGACAGAGGAGCCTGGTAGGCTATAGTCTACGGGGTCACAAAGAGTTGGACATGACTGAGCGATTGCACGCACACGCGCGCGCACACACACACACACACACACACACTCCAGTCACCTGGCCCCACTGGAGACTCGGAGAATTCTACACTGAATCTCACTCATTTCCTAGAAGGTACAAGAAACCCACTCCCGGTAGAACTCTGGTGAGGAAGACAAGGCTCCAGAAATGCAGACTTCTCTTTTTTGTATGCTTTGACTTTCTTTCCTTTTTTTACTGTGTACACCATCGTAATAATAAATTTCAATGCTTCTGCCTTTAAGGAAAGTCAGAATCAAATTTAAACGAAAATTCTTAAATAAAGAGAGAAAACAGTGCGTCATTTAAGTACCCCCCAATGAGGCAGAAAGTGAAAGTGAAGTCGCTCAGTCATGTCCGATTCTTTGTGACCCCATGGATTGTAGCCCACGGAATTTTCCAGGCAAGAGTACTGGAGGGGGTTGCCATTTCCTTCTCCAGGGGATCTTCCTGACCCAAGGATCAAACCTGGGTTTCTACTGCAACCAGGTAGAGAAGAGGCCAACTGAAGCACTCAAACTCCAGGTACTGCCTAGTGCTGCCAAGGAGGAGCTACAAGCAAATGTCTGCGCAACCTCGGGGGAGGAGGCACCCGAACTGGGGCAGGAAGGAGGGCTGGCAGAGACTTCCTGGAGCAGGTGAGTTGAGCCCCAAGGGCAGAGATGGCAGCTGCCATGTGAATGCCATCGTGTGGCTGAAAGCAAGGGCTCTCGGTCTGGGCAGACAAGGGTTTGGATCGTGCCTCCACCTGCCATTGATAATACAATATGGAGTAGTTCTTTCACACCTGAGCCTCAGCCTCTTCATCAGTGAACCTGGGGGTTAAGTGATCTCTGTCTATCTCTGTTTCTATCAATACTTCTACCTCTATGTAACTATCAATACCGATCATCTACCTATCTGTCACTCATCTATCTACCTACCTACTATCTTTCTTATTATTGATAGAACTATCTATTATCTACTCATTTATGCCCATCTGAGCAAACTCTGGGACACAGGGGAGGCCAGAAGAGCCTGGCGCGCAGAGCTGGACATGACTTAGTGACTCAACGACAACAACAAAAATTCTATTTCTCTATCATCTACCTATTTTTTAATATCCATCTGTCTGTCTCTTTATCAATGGTGTGTGTGTGTGTGTGTGTGTGTGCGTTCCGTCACTCAGTCGTGTCCGACTCTGAGACCGCATGGACTGGAGCCTGCCAGGTTCCTCTGTCCATGTGATTTTCCAGGCAAGAATACTGGAACAGGTTGCCATCTCCTTCTCCAGGGCATCTTCCTGACTCAGAGGTCGAACCCGCATTTCCTGGGTCTCCTGTGTTGGCAAACAGATTCTCTATCATTGGGTCATCTGGAAAGCCTATTATCTACCTATTCTTTATATCAGCCGTCCATTAATCTACCTACCTATCTTTCTATGGATGCATCTATTTTTTTATATCTATGTATCTAACTATCCATCATCTATCTATGTAGATAAATGGATATGCATACAGACATGGGTAGCTTCCCCATAAGCATCTACATTACAAGCTCAAGGCTTCTTGCCTTCACTTGTCCAAAGCCATCATTTCAAGATGACTCTTCATCACCATGTGTGGTGTGATAATACATCACCCACCGTAGTCTGCAGACTTACAAGGTAACCTGGGTGCAGGCCTTTCTCCAACCATCTGTAGATGAACACGGACATGTCTGGGCAAACAGAGACAGCCAGTGAGCTACCTGAACACATCCCCTGGGACACACAACAATCCAGGTCCCTGTTACCTGCTGATTAGATTAGTTTGTCTCCTACACTGAAATGAAGCCTTGTAGCAGACATAATGAAATTTAATTAACTGTACATTTTCTTTCTGCCACATTTGTCAGAATTCATGAGCTGACCTAGAATCGCCTGGTACAGACATTTGCTTGCTTGGAAAAGACCCTGGGAAGGAAGACATGGATGTAACTAAGTAGGAATGAGTGTAGGAGATGCTCAGAAAATGGGCAGACCTGCAAACTCCTCGCAGACCTTAACACCAGCTGCTTTGTGAAAGCACATTTCCATTTTGGATTCCCACATCCATAATGAAGTGGAATTATTTTCTTAAACCCTAAGCTGCCTCTGTAAAATGGTCACGGATAAGTCCAAAGTTACAATGCCAGTCTGCCACAAAAAAGAAATGAGATAAATAAAATCACTGTTTTGTTTTTCTTCCAAATATAGTATAATCCTATCAGACTTGAGAAAAAAAAAAAAAAACCTGGGTAGTAGAATTTGGGGGCAAGCTTATTCTTGTCTAATACAGAATTGAGTCCATTATTGGTCTTTGATAAAGAAGTCCGCATGTTCTCACTTATTATATGAGGCCTGCATTTGCATTTATTTCTCTATCCTACAATTACTAGAATAGAAAGTGGGTGTTTAGAAAACAATAAAAGGAACAGTATCTTTTCATTCCACAAGAGCCAGAGTTAGGAGACCTCGTGGTAGTAAGGTGGTGCCAGATGCCCATGACAATCTTGCAATAATTGGTGTTATCATCTTTTTACATTAAGTCATGTTGGCCTGTGGGTAATGTTATTTTCATTGTGATTTTAATTTGCATTTCCCTGTTGACTAATAAATCTGAAGCCCTGTGTCCTTATGGGGCTCTTCATATATCACCCTGTGTGAAATGTCTGTTCAGATCTTTTCTCTGATTTTTAACTCTTCATATTATTGGATTCTAAAAGTTCTTTATATATTCTGGATAAAAAAATTTTTTTGTCAATCCTATATTTTGCAATTTTTTTTTCTGAACTTTGTCTTACCTACTCAGGTTGTAAATAGTGTTTCTGATGAAAAAATTTTATTTTTAAAGGTTATTATTTTCTGTTTCCTGCATAAGAACTGTCTATTTTAGTGCCAACAAAGCTATTCTTTCACTCTTTCATCTAAGAAGCTTCAGAGTTTTAGCTTTTACATATAGCTACAATTAGATGGTTCACCTGGATTTAATTTCTTTTACAATGATGATGAGAATTTTTTTTTTCTTTTTTGCATCTGTGTCCAAGTTTTTCAGCACCATTTTGAATGAAAAGACTTTAATTTACCCATGAGATGATTTTTGCATCTCTGTCTAAAATCCAATGATTATATTAGCTGGGTCTGTTTATGAATTCCCTATGTTGACATATCAGGTGATCCTCATGGCAGTATCACAGTTTTGATTGCTAAAGCCAACCAAGGTAAGTAGTTTAACTTTGTTCTACTTTTAAAAGATTACTTTGATTCTCCTAAGTCCTGAATTTCAATATCAATTTTACACATCAGTTGATAAATATCTACAAAAAGCCTTTTGGAATTACGATCGGGATTGGCTGGCCATACACAACAATCTTGAGATAATTTACAGTTCAATAATGTTGAGCTTCTAAGCCATGAATATAGTATATTGTTTCCCTCACTTTGGTCTTTTAAAAATGTTTTTCAGGGAAAAAAAAAAGTACCATATGACATCACTTACAGGAGTACATCAAGGCTGAATATTGTCACCCTGCTTATTTAACTTATATGCAGAGTACATCATGAGAAATGCTGGGCTGGAAGAAGCACAAGCTGGAATCAAGATTGCCAGGAGGAATATCAATGACCTCAGATAAGCAGATGACACCACCCTTATGGCAGAAAGTGAAGAAGAACTAAAGAGCCTCTTGATGAAAGTGAAAGAGGAGAGTGAAAAAGTTGGCTTAAAGCTCAACATTCAGAAAACTAAGATCATGGCATCTGGTCCCATCACTTCATGGGAAATAGATGGGGAAACAGTGGAAACAGTGGCTGACTTTCTTTTTTTGGGCTCCAAACTCACTGCAGATGGTGACGGGAGCCAAGAAATTAAAAGACGCTTGCTCCTTGGAAGGAAAGTTATGACTAACCTAGACAGCATATTAAAAAGCAGAGACATTACTTTGCCAGAAAAGGTCCATCTAGTCAAGGCTATGGTTTTTCCAGTAGTTATGTATGGATGTGAGAGTTGGACTGTGATGAAAGCTGAGCACCAAAGAATTGATGCTTTGGAAGTGTGGTGTTGGAGAAGGCTCTTGAAAGTCCCTTGGACTTCAAGGGGACCCAACCAGTCCATCCTAAAGGAAATTAGTCCTGAATATTCATTGGAAGGACTGACACTGAAGCTGAAACTCCAATACTTTGGTCACCTGATGGGAAAAGCTGACTCATTTGAAAAGACCCTGATGCTAGGAAAGATTGAGGGCAGGAGGAGAAGGGGATGACAGAGGATGAGATGGTTGGATGGCAACAATGACTCAATGGACATGAGTTTAGGTAGGCTCCGGGAGTTGGTGGTGGACAGGGAGGTCTGGCGTGCTGCAGTTCATGGGGTCACAAAGAGTTGGACACGACCGAGGGACTGAAATGAATGAATAAATGAATACATAGATCTAAAATATGATAGAAATGAACTTACCTACTGAACAGAAACAGGTTCACAGACATAGAGAGCAGACTTGTGGTTTCCAAGGGCTAGAATAGGGAGGGGCTGGGAGTTTGGGTTTAGCGGATATAAACTACTATATAAATAATGGATGAACAACAAAATCCTACTAATGGCACAAAGGACTATAGTCAATATCCTGTAAAAAACATAAGGAAAAAGAATATGAAAAAAGAATATGTATAACAGAATCACTGCTGTACACTGGAAACTAACATAACATTGTAAATCAACTATATTTCAATTTAAAAAAAAGGTCTGTCCGCACCTGTATAATTTTTAACATAGAGATCTCACATGTCTTTTTAAAAATGTCTTATTAAATACTTTTTTCTATAATTGTAAAGGGAATTATATTTTTGCTTTCCTGTTTTCATTTTTCTCCTGTCACTATATAAAAATATTATTGATTTTTATATAGAAGTTTTGCGTCTCTCAACTTTGCTATGTTGTTGTTCAGTCATTAAGTCATTTCCAACTCTGCAACAGCCAGAACCAGACACGGGCAGTTCAAAACTGGGAAAGGAGTATGACAAGGCTGTGTATCGTCACTGTGCTTATTTAACTTCCATTCAGAGTACATCATGTGAAACGCCAGGCTGGATGAATCCCAAGCTGGAATCAAGACTGCGGGTGAAGAATCGACAACTTTGCTATATTTGCATATTAGTTCTACTGGTTGTTCAATAGGGTCCTCATGATTTTCTGTGTAAACAGAATTTGTCCTGTGAAAACAGACTGTTTTACTATTATTTTCTTTGTTTCCTCTTAATTCTTTTTCTTTCTTTCTCTCATGTATGGCCTTCAAGAAGACTGAATACAAGTGCCCTGTCCCACACCTTAAATGGAAAGTGTTCTATATCGGACTACTGAGTAAGATGCTAACTGTATGATCTTCATATATGCCCTTTACCAGTTTGAAAGTGTTCCCTTCAGTACTAAGTTGCTGAGGGCTTATAGAAGATACTGAATTTTGCCAAATACCATTTCCATTTATTGCAATCTTCAAATAATTGTTCTCCTTTATTCTGTAAATGTGGTGGACTAAATTGATTAAAATTTCCCTTTAAACCTACCCTGCATTCTTAGACTAGACCAACATGATCAAGATAAAGTATCTTTTGTATATATTGGTAGATTTGATTTACTGAAATTTCAGTAAGAATTTGCATATAAATCATTAAGAACATGGGTTAGCTAATTTCCTTATTTTGAATAATTTTATTGGATTCTGGTATCTGGGTTATCCTGGAGAAGGAAATGGCACCCCACTCCAGTATTCTTGCCTGGAAAATTCCATGGACAGAGGAACCTGGTGTGCTATAGTCCACGGGGTCCTAAAGAGTTGGCCACGACCAAGCACATCAGCATCTGGGTTATGCTGGACTTGTAAAATGAGCTGAGAGATGTTCTTTACGTTTTTACTTTTGTAATGGTTTGTGTAAGATTGGTGTTATTTCCCCCCTACTTATCACTGATTTATTCTAAGAGGATTTCTTACTCTTCTAAATTCTATCAGCTCTATTTTCAGCCACCTATATAGCACATACAGGCTTCCCGGGGGGCACTAGTGGTAAAGAACCTGGCTGCCAATGCAGGAGACGTAAGAGACAAGGGTTCGATCCCTAGGTTGGGAAGATCCCCTGGAGGAGGGCATGGCAACCCACTCCAGTACTCTCACCCGGAGATCCCAAGGACCGAGGAGCTCGGTGGGTACAGTCCATGAGGTCGCAAAGATATGACTGAAGCAACTTAGCATGCACACATACCATTTGCATATTCGTGACTGTCATGATATCTTCTTAATAAAGGCACCGTCACGTTATTGTGAAATGTCTGGTAATCCTCTGGCTCTTGCATGTGATATTAAAACGGTCACTTCCATATTACAGTGCTCCCTGGTAATGGCATATCTTTCAAATCCTTTAGCCTGTATGTCTGGCTATTTGAAGTGCATCTCTTGTAAACAGCGTATAACTGGGCTTTGCTTTTTACCTGTTCTGATTCTGTCAACCTCTTCATTAGTGGATTGAGTCCATTCATCCTAAAGTAATTATTAACAGAGTTGGGTCTAGGTCTACTGTTTCACTTGTTTTGTCTCATACATTTCATCTTCCTCCCCCTCCTCCTTTGGGTCAGCTGAATTTTTCAGATTCCATTTCAATTAGTCTATTGACTTCTGAGCTCTGTCTCTTCTCACTGCTCTTTGAGTGACGGCAGTAGCAATTACAACCTTTCCACCTAATGCAACATGAGAATCCAGTGCCCCGGCCGTGGGGGCAGTCACAGTCTCGGCTCCGCACCTGGAGCCTCAGAGGTGTTCTAGGCTGTTTACTTCAAGAGTCAGCCTGAGGTTCACGTGGAGCTGACATTCGGGATTGCGGGCTCTGCCACTGTGCCTCTGTCCTGTCCCTCCTGTTCTTGTGACTGTCCCGTCAATCAATTTCTTCACTGGTGGAAAAGCCCAGGAAAACTGCGGGGTTCTTCATGCATATTCTCCATCCCTCCTGGGGCTGCCTGGAGTCTTCTCTGAGCCCTAAAATCCATAAAAACAGAAAACTCATCCAGGTACTGTTCCTTTACTCCCAAGGGCTGACTCCGATCTGACTCTGCTTCTTTTCAATCACTGCCCAGTGCCTTAAGGAAGTTCCATTTTATCTTTTATCCAGATTTTGTAGTGTCATCTTGGGGATGTTTGGTTTCATAGGTCCTGTGCTACCACTGGTGGAAGTGAAATGCTATTGCCCCATTGTAAAGATGGGAAAGACTGAGGCACAGAGTTCAAATAAACTTTATGAAGGCTTACCACTGCAGGGGGATGCTGTTAGAGTGAAAACAGTGACTCCCTCAGTTCAGTTCAATCACTCAGTCATGCCCGACTCTTTGAGATCCCATGGACTGCAACACGCCAGGCTTCCCTGTCCATCACCAACTCCACTGAGTCCGTGATGCCATCCAACCATCTCATCCTCTGTCATCCCCTTCTCCTCCTGCTCTCAATCTTTCCCAGCATGAGGGTCTTTTCCAATGAGTCAGCTCTTCTCATCATGTGGCATTTCATTGAAGCTTCAGCATCAGTCCTTCCGATGAATATTCAGGACTGATTTCCTTTAGGATGGACTGGTTGGATCTCCTTGCATTCCAAGGGACTGTCAAGAGTCTTCTCCAACACCACAGTTCAAAAGCATCAATTCTTTGGTGCTCAGCTTTCTTTGTAGTCCAACTCTCACATCCATACATGACTACTGGAAAAACCACAGCTTTGACTAGACAGACCTTTTTTGGCAAAGTAATGTCTCTGTTTTTTAATATGCTGTCTAGGTTGAATCCCTTAGTGGGCAGGAAATAGGTCTGGGCTACTATGAAGAGTCCTTAGCGGCAACTGCCTGCCTTTATTCCCACTGCTACAATCAGCCCACTAGGAAAGACCATACGTGGACTCAGAGTGCCTTTGTTCCTTCCTTCCTTCTCCTGGGAGTTCCAAAAGAGTGCCGCCCTGCTGAGAACACCCTGGGAGGAGCACAGGCCTAGAGAGGGCTGTCATATTGACGGTTCAAATATAAAACCTGCAAGTTAACGTAAAAACGTACTGTCCTCTTTCACTGAGACAGCTCACGCTGTACAGTCAGGTAAAAAGCAAGTTCTGAAAATAATATACCCACAATTCAAAAACATTTAGTTACTACCAACACATCAGATAAACAAACACCACAATGTATTGAAAAAATACCCCAAACAACAAAACCGAACAAAAATAACTTGCTAAAGAAAATAATTTCTCTTTTAAAAATATCTGAGTAGTGAGTAGGCACATGAGAAAGATATTTCACCACATGGAAAGGTGAGAATAAAGACCTAAGTGTTGATGCAGGGAAAACGTCAGTGCTGTGCTTACGTAACTTTCTAAATAAAATAGCACTGGGTAGTCCTTCATGACTTCTCTCTCATTTGACCACTGGCACAATCTCAGCACACAAGTTAAGGCTTCAGAAGAACACCTATCCAGAAAATTCTCAGTTTCCTCAGGGAATTAAGCTCCAAAACTGACAAATTAATCTCAAAAATACACAAGCAGCACTTACAACTCAATTCCAGAAAATTAAATGACCCACTCAAAAAATCGGCCAAAGATCGGAACAGACATTTCTCCAAAGAAGACATACAGATGGCAAGCAAACACATGAAAAGACGGTCAACATCACTCATTATCAGAGAAATGCAAATTGAAACCACAATGAGGTACCATCTCACACCAGTCACGATGGCTGCTATCAAGAAGTTTGCAAACAATACATGCTGGAGAGGGTGTGGAGAAAAGTGAACTCTCTTACACTGTTGGTGAGAATGCAAACTAGCCCCGCCACTATGGAGAACAGGGTGGAGATTCCTTAAAAAAAAATGGAGATAGTGCTGTTATCAGGAACCAGAAAATCCACTGCTGGGCATACCCACTGAGGAAACAAGAAGGAAAAGAACTGGGACAGCCCTCCGTTGGTAACAGAGGAGTTAGTGAAAAATAGCAGGACAGGCAAATTCTGGATTTGAGGTAGATGCTTGAGCAGGTCCAGGGGTTCCCTCGAGTCCTGACTTGTCTTTGCCTGTCAGGCCTCTTCCTCATGACTTTCGTCATGGGTGG
>SJYV01043218.1:0-20176 GCA_006410875.1 Neotragus pygmaeus | reverse complement strand
CCAAGAAACAAAATGCCAGTGATCCACAGTTGAAGCACTCTCATCTCATAGACTGTTTCCTTTAACAGAATTTTTAAAATTTTTATTGGAGAATAGTTGTTTACAATTTTTTGTTAGTTTCTGTTATACAACAAAACGAATCACCTTTATGGACACATATATCCCCTGTGTTTGGAGTTCCTTCCCATTTAGTTCATCAGAGGGCACTGAACAGAGTTCGTTAGTTATCGATTTTATACATACTATTGATAGTGTATATATGTCAATTCCAATCTCCCAGTTTATTGCACCTCCCTTTCCTCCCCTTGGTGTCCATATGTTTGTTCTCTATACCTGTGTCTCTATTTCTACTTTGCAAACAGGTTTATTTGTATCTTTCTTCTAGATTCCACATACAGGCATCAATATACAATATTTATTTTTCTCTTTCTGACATACTTCACTTCGTACAACAGTCTCTAGGTCCATCCATGTCTCTGCAAATGGCACAATTTCATGCTTTTTTATGGTTGAGTAATATTCCATTGTCTATGTACCACACTTCATAGATCTTGGATCAATGCATATTCAGCTCAGTTCAGTTCAGTCGCTCAGTCGTGTCCNCAGCCATTTCCTTGCAAACCCTGAACATGATGTTTGCCCTGCGCACGGCGGCGCTGTTTTGTTTTCCTCTCTCTGACATCAACTGGCTTTAGAAAGGTCAGTCGATGGCTTTGACCAGTGACCTCAGCATCCAATAACTGTGAGGGGGACACAAAGCTGGGTGGTGATCTTGGTGTCCTTTCTCCCTCCCCGTTATGCTGGGGGCCACCCCCTGAGAAGTGATTTTCGAAGGGGCCTCAGGAAGAATCGGACATGTTGCTTCTCAGTGTTCAAAAGGCTGGCCTCTGGGGGAAACTCATTATTTATATTCTGCAGGGGGAGGCTCTGGTTATGTTTTTCTCAAGTGAAAACATTTGCTAAAAAGCCTGACAAATCACAAAGAAGGAACTTAACTTTAAAAAAAAAAAGGAAATTTAACATCGGAAGTTGAACACTGATTAATATTCCGGGTTAAATCTTTCTGAGCCAGGGAAGAGGTGACCCTCGTAGCCCTCCTGTGTGTGGACTTTTATTTCCATGAATGTTGCCTGGCATTAGTTTTATTGTCGGCGTACAGGATGTGTGTGTTTTTAAGGATATAAATTCCAACCATGATTTGTGTGAAGGGTCTCAGTGCATACTGACATTGTGAGTGTCAGCCCCAGATCACTTTAATCAGAGAGTGGATATGCATGATAAAACGGATAAGGGACTTTAATCAAAAAATCCGCTGGCCTGGAAACGTGACGCACTCCGCCAAACACACTTCATCCCACTTTTCTTGTGCCACTGCCAAGATTCTGTTTCATGAATATGCATTGGGCATGATATTACATTAAAATGTGACATTGGTGTATGGGGTGGAGGATTTAGAATTCCCTCCCCCGCCCCAAGATGTATGTATGTATCTGTACACACACACACGCACGCACGCGTGAGCGCTCACACGTGTACATTTCTGCAAAGTTTTTGTCAATTGTACCTTCATGTCCCAGGATGATTTTTCCCTTCCCAAAGCTCATTTGGGAGCTGAATATTGAATTTATATAACTTATCATCCTTACAAGAAACTAAAAGTAACACTAGGCAAGAATTTTATCTAAGCTCTACCTATGAGCGTCGATCCAGTTTTCAGCAAGGGTTACATCTTTCTATATAAACTGCTTATTCAAGAGAGAGGGCACAGGCCCACGATTCTGTGGCTTGTTTCTATTTCAAGGCATTAACGAGTGAGGTATAGCGAGTGAGCGCATGTTTTGTCTGCATCACGTACCTTTAGAGTCAGGACCAGAGACCCCCGTGAAATGCCTGGGGAGCCCTTCAGTAAGAGCAATGTTGGGGCACACGTCTGTCTGCTTTGGTGTCCTCGGACTCCAGCTAATGGGCCACTGTCAGCTCCCAGCTCTCCTCTCTACCTGCTGTGTTTTTTCCCCCATCTAGATGGAGGCTGCAAAATTTGAGACTCGATCAGAAATAATATCATGCCAAGCAAAGCACACCACTTGCTGGAAAAAAGTGCACGACGCAGATGAAAGATGAATGTATGGTCAGACTTTGCTTGATACCTTGCAGAGTCCCATCCAGGGAAAAAATTCTGGGTGGTGTTTGGCAAGCACAGATTCATCTGAAGGAATCAGGGGTTGAATGGCTCCAGAAGGCTATTTGCATAGAAATGGGCTGGTGCCTGACTTCCCAGAGGGCTGGGTGTTCCTCAGCCTCTCGGTGGCACTGGTGGCCAAGGGCTAGCACGGTACTCTCTGTAGGCTTCCCAGAGGGTGCTGATGATAAAGAGCCCACCTGCCAACACAGGAGATGCAAGAGTTGCTGGTTCAATCCCTGGGTCAGGAAGATCCCCTGGAGTAGGAAATGGCACCCCCCTCTAGTATCCTTGCCTGGAGAATCCCATGGACAGAGGAGCCTGGCGGGCTATGAATAGTTCATGGGATCACAAAGAGTCAGACAGACTGACGTACACACACGCACACGCTCTCTGTGCTCAGGCATGTCCGACTCTGGGGCCTCACGGACTCTAGCCCACCAGGTTTCTCTGTTCATCGAGTTTTCCAGGCAAGGATACTGGAGTGGGTTGCCGTTTCCTACTCTAGGGGATCTTCCCAATTCAAAGATTGAACCCAGTTCTCCTGCTTTGCTGGAGAAGGAAATGGCAACCCATTCCAGTATTTTTGCCTGGAGAATCCTAGGGACAGAGGAGGCTGGTGGGCTGCTGTCTATGGGGTCGTACAGGGTTGGACAAGACTGAAGCGACTTAGCAGCAGCAGCAGCACCTGCTTTGCAGGTAGATTCTTTGCCATCTGAGCTACCAGGAAAGCTGCAAAAATACTGAATCGCTTTGCTGTACACCAGAAACTTACACAATATATTTTAAATCAAGTACACGTCAATTAAAAAGTGGTGGTGTTTTCAGGGAAGCCCCTGCAAACTTAAATAAATAACTTTCTTGGAAAAATTCCATGTGTTGTCATTTTTCACTCAAAAGGCAAACCTGATTATGGAGCTTGGGTGGTGACAGCTGGCAAACGCAGATTGCACTGCATCTGCCTGCAGTCCCTGGCAGGTAGACTGACCCTTGCATTCAGGGCGTGATGTTCTGGTTCTTAACTTTATAAACCATCCCAAGGATCACTTGAAAAGGGAGGTGCCTGGGAAAGGGAGGGTAGTTCTTCTCATTTACAGCTGGTATTATCATTGGATCCAAATCTCCAAACGCTGTAGCCCGGGGTACGGGCAGGAGGGACAATCCTGACATGCTTGGTGGTAATGAAGCCTTCTGCATTTGCTTATGTCATGTTGACGCCTCATGTTGGGTTATATCATGTCATGTTTCATTATTACAGAATTCATAAGACATAGTAGAATAGTGGCAGGAATTTGGGAATTAGGGGAAGAAAATGAACCCACCACCCCGCACTTACAGTATACTTTTCTTATCTGTTCCCTGCTGTGGTTTCAGTTAAAAAGCTCCCCCTGTGACTCTGTGTTATTAATTAGGATGGTTGGTTATCTGCGAGCAGCAGATATTTCTAAGATACAGTCACACAGTATGTGAACGAGGGTATCTGGGGACTCACTCTACTTGAGGAAATAGAACCATACTTGAAAGTTCCATTATGTGGTGAAGACAAACGCATCTAAAAATAACCCACGAGTCTGACTTTTCCTCCCTCTTCCTATAGGGTGGTTATCTGCTTCAGCTTTGGCTTTTCAACGTTTGGGGGCACATAATTTCATCTTTCTTCTTTTCTGCCTGGGCTGCTGATTCGTCTTTAAATTTAATGTGATTGTGGCAGAAACACTTGACATGAAGTCTACCATCTTACTTTTCAGGGGCACAGTGTGGTACTGTTATTTACCGGCGCAGTGCTGTACGGCAGGTCTTCAGAATTTATCCGCCTTGTGTAACCACACCTGCTGTGCCTCCCCTTCCCTCTCCCCGGTCCCTGGCACTCGCCATTTTATTCTTTGCCTTTAAGAGTTGACTGCTTTGAAACTGCATGTAAGTATAACCTTGCAGTATTTGTCCTTCAGTCTCCAGCTTATCTTACTTAGCGTAGCATCCTCCAGGTGCATTAATGTTTTTTACATATGGCAAGATTGCCCTTTTTTAAGGCTGAGTAGTATTCCACTGTATATATGTATTAATACCTGCAGAGCTCTATACCAAGGTCACAGGTGTGAGGCCTTGTACCATGGCCCCAAAGGCAGAGCCCCACACCAAGGTCATCCCTGGAGCTGACTGAGCCCCATAGCAACCATTGCCATGAGCCCTCCTTATCTAAAAATGGACAGCCCCCTGACCCCTTATTAGATAAAAATACCCACCCTAATCAATCACCTAATGCCACCCTTCCAGTAGGAATTTCCTTTGTCTTGAGGCTATAAAAATTGGCTGCTAGTCTCTCCCTGGTCTGTCGGGAGGTTGGCCTCTGTGCTGGCAGTGCCTTCATTATCTCTGCTCTCTGTTCTTAATAAACTCATTCCTTTCTGAAATACTCTGTGTCTGGAAATTCTTTCCCAACCCATGTACAGACCACAACGGTACCACATCTTCCTTATACATTCATCTGCCAGCGGATGCTTAGGTTGTTTACACCTCTTGGCCATTATGAAGAGTTTTGCAGTGAATACGGGAGTGTGAGTATCTTTTAGAAGTCCCAATTTCAGTTCTTTTGGTTAAATACCCACAAATGAGATGGCAGAATGATATGGTAATCCCTTTTTTTAAAAAGAATAAATTTCCAGACTTTCCCCATAGGGACTGCATCAATTTTTTCTAGAGGGAAGAATACCAGGACAGAGATCTTTGTCTCTGCGATGCTCAGCAGGGTGGGGGTGGGGGGCTACTAAGCAACAGTGGGCTTCCCAGGGGCACTAGCGGTAAAGAATACACCTGCCAACACAGGAGCTGTAAGAGACGTAGGTTCGATCCCTGGGTTGGGAAAATTCCCTTGAGAAGGGTAAGACAACCCAGTCCAGTATTCTTGCCTGGAGAAGCCCGTGGACAGGGGAACCTGGAGGGCTACAGTCCGTGGGGTTGCACAGAGTCAGACACGACTGAACACATAGCACCTACAGTGGGATGCAGACGAGCAATCCCAGAGGTCATCTGAGGTTTGGGTCAGAGTCCAAGTAGCCCTGTCCATCAGTCCCTCATTGAAAAGGATGACAAGGACATGTGCTCTTTAAGTAAAGAAATGGCCCCATTTTCATGTGCTCATTTTCAGGAGCAGTGTGGAAGGGGTGACTGTGCTGGTCTGGATGGGTTTCAGGGTAGAGAGTGGAATAGAGCTATCTATCCGTTTGTTCCATCATCAGCATCAGCCCCCCTGTAACTTTTGCCCTCCCCTCCCTGCCATAAGCCCTCATTATTAACCATGTCCAGATTCCCAGAGGATATCAGAGAGTCGTGAATGCTGCTCCATGTCAGGCTGTTTGAGTTTGTGCAGCTGAGACACCTGGATCTACATGCTGAGGTTTCTGAGTAGAGTGTCGTCCCTCTACATGGTGCTGAAGAGCCAGGACTCAGCAGTGATCACTGCTTCACTCCTCATTGCTCCTCTAAGAGGAGATATTGGTGGAGGAAGCAAGGAGCGCAACAGCTGTAACCAAGATGGCAGGCACTGCTACAGCTCGGTATGGGCTGTTTGATAAAGCAGTTAGACTTTTCTGGTGAGGTACACAGCCTCCGCTCCCCACTTTCCTTCCTGAGTCTTAGATGGCTACACCCACAGAGGAGGGCCTGCCTAGCTCACCCACCCAGGGGCAGGCAAGGAGGATTGGAACAGAACAATAATAAAAATAAAAAAGGCAGACTCAACTTTGGTCTACTCTCTGCAGAGGGGAACCCATGTCTGTCTGCTGAGCACTGTGACAGAGGACCTCCTCCTGTGGGTAAGATTTGGACTGGGAGTGTCCTGGAGCCTGACTCATCAAATAAGTGACTCCTCTTCCTTAGAGGCCTAGAGATGCTCCAGAGATGCTCCTAGAGGCCTAGAGAAGACAAAAGAAGGGAAGACCATTAAGATAGAAGTTTTCTCTCTAATATTGTTGGTGTGGTTGCCAGATTTAGCAAATAGAAATACAGGATGCATGGTTACATTTGAATTTCAAGTGTGTTTGTTGAGGGTCTATTTATACTAAAATAATTATTTATTGCTTATCTGAAATTCATGTCTAATTGGGTGCTATGGACTGATGTGCGCCCCATCCCTGCAGATTCACCCCCTGAAGCCAAAACCCCAGCGGAGTAGTATCATTGGTTGGAAGTGGAGCCTTTAGAAAGTGATCAGGTTTAGGTGAGGTCTTGAGGGTGGGGCCCTCATGATGGATTATAGGAAGAGACAGTTGGACTGCAAGGAGATCAAGCCAGTCAGTCCCAAAGGAAATCGGATTGGAAGGACTGATGCTGAAGCTGAAGCTCCAATTTTGGCCACCTGATGTGAAAAACTGACTCTTGGAAAAGATGCTGATGTTGGGAAAGATTGAATACAGTAGGATAAGGGGTTGGCAGAGGATGAAATGCTTAGATAGCATCACCGACTCAATAGACATGGATTTAAACAAGCTCCAGGAGACGGTGAGGGACAGAGGAGCCTAGCATGCTGCAGTCAATGGAGTCGCAAAGAGTTGGGCAAGACTTAGCAACTGAACAACAAGAGGGAGCAGGGCGCTTGCTGTCTCGCTCTCTCCCCACCATCTGAGGACACGGCAAGAAGATGACAATCTCTAAGTCATGAAGAGAGCCCTCCCTGGAAACTGATTACACTGGTATCTTGATCTCGGACTTCTAGCCTTTAGAACAAGGAGAAAATAAGTGTCGTTTTAACTCCCAGTCTATGGCATTTGGTTATGGCCATCCAAGTTGACTGAGATACTGGGCATCCTATATTTTGTCTGGAAACCCTAATTGTTGGTTTATTCTTTTTTGGTTATACTTAGCATCTCCAACACTACTTTGGCTGCCCAAAGGTGATTTTGGCTGGGAAAGTTGGCTAAGGTAAGAGATAGAGAAATGGAAAGATGCCAAGACATTTCCTGCCCAAGTGTTACTAATTCTTGGGAAATTGCTGAAAAACAAGGCACAGCCTGCTTTTGTTGCTTCCTAGCTGAGAGGGGCAAAAATGCCTTTTCAGTGACCTAAACTGCTGTCATCCAAGACGGCCTGGCGGTCATGGATGGGAAGTTTTCTAAAATATGTGTATGAGTCTACTCACTATTTCCCTTATGATCCAAATGTCCACATCTGTTTGCATGAGAAGGAAGTGGCTATGTTGGCAATTTCTGGGTGAAGAGTAAATAAAGGGAACTTAAAGAGCAGTCATAGGAATTCTGTAGGGGTTGGCAACTCACACCAGTATTCTTGCCTGGAGAATTCCGTGGGTAGGGGAGACTGGTGGGTTTTCCATGGATAAAGAATCGGACACAACTGAGAAGCTAACACTTTCACCAGTGGTTAAGAATCCACCTTGCAATGCAGGGGTTGTGGCTTTGATCCCCTTTTCAGGGAACTAAGATCCCACATATGGCAGAGCAACTAAGCCTGCGTGCTGTAACGCGAGACTCTGCGTGCTATAACAGAAGATTATGCACACTGCACGTAAGACATGATCTGTTCAGTGCAGTTCAGTTGCCCAGTTGTGTCCAACTCTATGCGACCCCATGGACTGCAGCACGCTAGGCTTCCCTATCCATCACCAACTCCTGGAGCTTGCTCAAACTCATGTCCATCGAGTAGGTTTTGCCATCCAACCATCTCATCCTCTGTTGTCCCCTTTTCCTGCCTTCAGTCTTTCCCAGCATCAGGGTCTAGACCTGATACAGTCAAATAAGTATTAAAAAAAGAACAAAAAAAAACCACAGTCACAATTAGGGCCAGTGAGATGCTTCTGTACCAGTCTTGAGGGCTTCATTGTAGTCCNCCTTCAGTCTTTCCCAGCATCAGGGTCTAGACCTGATACAGTCAAATAAGTATTAAAAAAAGAACAAAAAAAAACCACAGTCACAATTAGGGCCAGTGAGATGCTTCTGTACCAGTCTTGAGGGCTTCATTGTAGTCCCTTTCTCAATACTTGGAAGTTCCTGGCCTTTTGTGTCAAAGTTGAGAGTCCTTGGGAGGAAGACCTAGTTCCTCACAGGCTGCTTAGAGGATATTTGACAAGTTCCTTCTCCTTCCTAAGCCTCAGTATCCTTTTATGTTAAATGGGGTTGAAATGGACAGGACTATTGAGAAGATTATATTCTGGATGGGAGGCATAGCCTGGCACTCAGTCGGTCTTCAATAACTCACAGTCATTATTTTTATTCAAATAGTCTGTGTCCCAGTTGTAAATACACCAGCCAGTAGCTTTGGATCATTACGAGCACTTACAAATAAAGACATTTCCCTCTGAAGTAGAAGGTTATGTCATGGCAAATAAATATTGTATTGATAGCATTAATAATAAAAAGTGCAAATGTGACTATAAAGCAGGATAATGGATGTGACTTAGCCATGCAGGTTTCCAAGTGGGTTTGGGGAATCTATTGGATTTGTGGGGTTTTATGCTAGGCAGTCACAGTGGATAATCCTTGTATTAACTGGCTCCCTCATCAGAGCTATGGGAACCATACAAAGTACACCGGAAGAATGGCTTGAATAGGGGATGGCCCTGCCTTGCGGATCGCTGCTGAGAGGTGTTAACTGTCGCACAGTTGTCTGCGTGGCCTGGGGTTTCTTGGTGTAGCTTTTCAGAAGTGGGTGCTATTTGCTTGGGTCTGCAAACAACCCTTTTCCTAAGTCACTTGTATGTGTGGTCTCATCAGCTCTGACTTAAGAAAAGTGCACAATGATCTGGAAACACTGGGAGCTTGGGGAGACTTTGGGTTTACCTTCCCCCGGAGAACTGGGCAGTGACTAGCCCAAGGTCACAGTGAGGCTAATGTGAATCTCTGAAGCTGTTCTATAAGCATTAAACTTTGACTTTCAAAAGAAATTGCTAATTTCTTTTCTCTGTCTCCCTGACCATGGGAAACCTTGGCCATCACCTCCCTCTACCATGTGGAAAACACACACCTGAGCTATGTATCAGTTATTATGGTTGACTCCAACATCTGTTCCACCCCAAATGGGTAGTGGGAGCCACCTGGGCTAGTCAGGGTAATCAGTGCCAGCTGCAGTAGCAGATAACCCCAGTGCTCAGTGGTTTGATACAATACAACGTCAATGGTGTCTAGACCAGCACGTGGCCTTTCACCAAATGGTTCAGGAATCTGGACCTCAGGGTGTTTGTCATCTTATAGGGCCTGAGCTGCTGGTGAGAAAAAGCATGAGGACCACGTAGGACGTTTTAAGGACAGGCCTGGAAGTAGCATCACTTTTCTCACGTTTTATTGGTATGTGAGCCAGGCAAATGGTCCAGTCTGAGCTGTAAGAGAGACTGGGAAATGGCAGTCTTCATGGATATCTAGGAGGGTGAATGGGATTAGAAAATATCAGCCAGCGTTTTCCTATAGCATCCAAAGTCATCCCTTCCCCCTTGCCAGTGGGGGTTCAGGATGGGGAACACGTGTATACCTGTGGCGGATTCATGTTGATGTATGGCAAAACCAATACAATATTATAAAGTAATTAACCCCCAATTAAAATAAATAAATTTATATTAAAAAAGAAAGAATATGAAACCCAGAGTATATGTATGGACTGGTGAAAGCTGGGTGTTTTAGGAAAGGTTCTTTCATCCCTAAGGAGATGAACCCATTTCTTTCTTTGGAGAAATCCCCAGATCTGCTGCATCCTGGTTCTTACCTGCCTGAGGAAGCTACACTTTCATGGGAAAGGGCCAAATAGAGGGAATCTTGGAGCAGAAACAATCCTCTAACATACGGTGACTGGAACCTGCCCTGTTGTTAGACCTCTGCTGCTGGGGCATAATCCATCATTTCATTGTTGAAGCCGGTTTGAATCTGGCCATGCTGTTACTTGTGACTGAGATCATCTAACGGATAGCAGCTATGGTGAAAATTCCTTGATGCAGTGTCCAAAAGCGGGCAAAAGATGTCAACATTATTTAATAAACTGGATCGTTACAGGCAGCCAGCGCCAAACACTCAGGTTGGACTCAAAAGCCCAGAGGCAACTTGGGAAAGGGAGTAACCAGGGCTCCAGAGTCAGAAAGATCTGGATTCAAGATTCTAACTTGGCTGCTTGAGCTGCTCTGCAACCCTGGGCAAGTTACCTATCTTCTCTGAGGCTTTTTTCTTCCCTCTAGAGTCCCAGTGCTTTCCTTGCCAAGTAGTTGAAATTCTGTAAGTGCTGGCCCACAGATGGCATTTAATGGCTGATAACTACTTTTTCACTTGGACTGACTTGCTCAGGGAAGAAAGTACCTGTTTCTTCACCGTGTAAAGTTTTTGGCCTCCTCTGTACAGACGGCCTAGGGGAGGGGGTTCTGTGTCTAAGATCCTACTCTAACACGGCAGCTGGGTCGGACCCTCCATTATTCATTTCTGCAGTAACAGGCTCATTATATGTCTTTTCAGGCAACTCCATAGATTCTGGAGTGAAACCAAATACCACTTCTCCAGCGGTTATTTTCTTCCTCGAGATGCTTACACTTTTTGGAGCTAATGCCAAGACATCCAGCGAGACACTCAGATCCTTTTTGGAAGAAGACAGGATATAAATCATTAATAAGTAAATAAATAAGTAACCATGTGATTCTGTCAATTTGGGAGGGAAAAAAATCAGTCAAGCCAGAGTTTGCTGTCATGTAGACCCTGGATTGACTGAATTGTGAACGGTTTTGGGGAGGGGAGAAAGGGGCGTGAGTATTGACATGCGCTACTCTCTGACAAGGAAGTTTGAGAACAAAACTTAGAAAAAAACAAGGAGGAGAAAGTTAGTCCAAGTGAATGCCTCATTTCCCCTTCTGCAGTTAACAAAGGCATAGGGGTGAAGTCCTGTGTGGGCACAGAATGGGTGCCAATAGAATATTTCCACCCCTTTTTTTCCCTTCTAAAAGATTAAAATTCAGCATCATATGTGTTTCTTGCCATACTGTGCTAAAGTCACTCCAGTCATGTCCAACTCTTTGTGACCCTATGGACTGTAGCCTGCCAGGCTCCTCTGTCCATGGGATACTCCAGGCAAGAATAATGAAGTGGGTTGACATGCCCTTCTCCAGGGGATCTTCCTGACCCAGGGATCAAACTCACATCTCTTACATCTCCTGTGTTGGCAGGTGGGTTCTTTACCACTAGTGCCACCTACCTCAATACAAATTATTGTTTTCCTACAATTCAGTTCAGTTCAGTTTAGTTCAGTTGCTCAGTCGTGTCTGACTCTTTGCAACCCCATGAATCGCAGCATGCCAGGCCTCTCTGTCCATCACCAACTCCCGGAGTTCACTCAGACTCACGTCCATCGAGTCGGTGATGCCATCCAGCCATCTCATCCTCTGTCGTCCCCTTTTCCTCCTGCCCCCAATCCCTCCCAGCATCAGAGTCTTTTCCAATGAGTACTAATTCTAATTTTAAATATGAAAGACCCCAATATTCAAAGAACTGCCCAATTCTCTTTTATAAAGGGGTAAGGGCTCTTTCACTGAAGAGATGATTTTACATTCCTGTGGCCTAAAATAAAATTAATAATGACCTCACTATCCCCTTTTTAACACTCTAACATGATTATGTACATAGAAATAAGTAGAATTCCTTCATTTTGGTGTAGGGTACCGGGAGTTCTGACACGCGTAGGCAGTCATGTTTCACCACCACAAAGATATGGAGGTCAATTTCTCGCACACAAAAATTTTCATGTCCCTTTGCTGTGAACCCTCCTCTCCCTCCCCGGCCCTGTGGTTCTTGTCTGTGAAAGGATGCTGTATAAAGGGGATCCTACAGAATATCGCCTTTCGAATCTGACTTGCTTCACTTGGCACGATGCTTTGGGGATTCAACTATGCTGCTGTATGTACAAGGGCTGCTTTGTTCCTTTTTCACTGATTAATACTATTTCAAGCGCCACGTTTTCCTTGGAGTCTTGGTGCGATTTCTAACCAGTATCCAACTCTCTCAGTCTTCAACCCACCCCCAAACCCTGACCAAGGACCCACCAGACCTCATTATTTTAGGGAAGACATTATTTGCCCAGTTTTCCCCACCTTTCTGTATCCATGCTCTTTGATATGTTCTTTGAGGTGCCCCCAGTGAAAGCAGAGAACATGTTCCCCTCTTAACTTTCATCTCAGACAGGTGATTTTCTTTGTCTAAGAGAATGAAGTGGATGTGGCCAAGCCCTGCTTCTAAGCCTGAGCTTTTAAAGGCGTTGAGGTTTCACTTGCCTCTGTGGTTCTGCCATCCTCGTGGGAGGTCCCTGCCCAAGCCGCCCTCTGGTCTCAGACAGAGGAAGAGAGACGCAGGGAGCAGCATTGCCTCTCTTAAGGCCAAGCAAGGGGAGCCCCCTGCAGCTGTGTGAGCAACAGTCAGCAAGTGTGGTCTGTTACACAGCTGTGGTTGACTGATACCCCCACTGCCTTTGCGTCACAGAGACCTGCTTGGGAAGAAAGAAACTGCTGCTTCTCACAAGGCCGAAGGCACCCCAGAGTCATTTCACTTCTTCTTTAAGGCTCAGCTCAGAGTCCTGCCTGTTCTCTAAAGCCTTCCGTGATTAGTCTGGTTCTGATGGATTTCTCCTACCTCTCATCTCCATAGCTCTTTGTAGTTTCAACCAAGAATTTATCTGGGTTCTGCTTTATGAGCTTGTGAAGGACCTTTGCACTTCTGTTCCTCCTACCTTGGATCTTGGCATGATGGGCTCATTACTGTTAAGTCGGTTTAGATGTCATCTCCTCTGAGAGACCTCTTCTGACCACCACACCATCCCCCAATCTAAGGCAGCCCCTCCACTCGCTCTCTACTGTCTCTCTTTGCTTAAGACACCCATCACTCTCTGGAATCATCTGCATTTTTCCATGGATGTGCTTGTTAAATGTGCTGGTTGTGAACTCCTGGATGACCTGGACTCCGCTGAGGTGGTTCCCACTGTATCCCCAGCACTTAGAGCAAAGGGTACATTAGCAGGGCCACTTTACTGAATGAATGAGTGATGAGCAAAGCTTTCATGCCTGTCTGCTNACTCCTGGATAACCTGGACTCCGCTGAGGTGGTTCCCACTGTATCCCCAGCACTTAGAGCAAAGGGTACATTAGCAGGGCCACTTTACTGAATGAATGAGTGATGAGCAAAGCTTTCATGCCTGTCTGCTGCCCGCCAGCTGCCTTTCTCTGGAGGACTGATCATGTCTGCAAATAAAAAAGGACCAGTCTCATGCTATTATACACTTAGGGCCTGACCACTGATCTCTCTGTCTGTCCTCTCAACCTGCTGCTTTCCGGCCTCCTCCTTGCATGGAACATTTAGTTTCTCCCATCTTCACCTGACGCCTCCTCTCCTTCTTCTCCCCCTTATAATTGAGAAATAATTCACTTATCAAAAATTCATCCATTTAAAGCATACCATTCAATGATCATAGTAAATTTATAGAGATGTCCAACCATCACCACAGTGAAAGTTAACAGCATTTCATCACCAAAAAGAACTCCCCCCCTCCCATGAGCAATCACATACTCTTAACCGTAGGCAGCCACTGGTCTGCTTTCTGTCTCTGTAGGTAGGCCTAGTCTGGGCATTCCCTATGAATGGAATCATACAGCACGTAGTTTTGTGACGGGGGCTTCTTTCATTAAGCCTTGGGTCTGCAGGGTCTATCCTCACCGAAACTTGAGTCAGGGCTTCATTCTGTCTTAGTGCTGGCTTGAGTCTTCCTTTGCAAGGATAGACCATGTTTTGTTTATCTGGTCACCACGCGATAGCCATTTGGGCTGTTTCCACTTTCAGGCTGCGGCGAGACAGCCTGCTTGACATATTTTTCGCGATGGAAAGTTTTCATCTCTTGGGTGAGAGCCAGGTCCCTAGCTCTGCACCCTGTCCTGACTTTTGCCTTCACCTCTTCTGCTAGCATTTACTTATGAATCCATTACCATGATGCCGCCAATAGTGATGACGACGATGATGATAGGAGTCATCAAGTCTTTCTCAGCATTTGCTATGTGCCAGACACACTTGAAAGCAGCTTACACGTGTTCATTGGTTCATCAGAGCAACTCAGCGCTCATCGTTTCTGTTCATTCGCTAAGTCGTGTCTTTGCGACCCCACAGACTGCAGCACGCCAGGCTCCCCAGTCCTACGATCTCCCGGAGTTGGCTCAGATTCAGGTCAGTGCTTATAGTTGGGTTGCTATTCCCATTTCACAGATGACAAAACTGAGGCACAAAGTTGCTAAGCCATCAGCCCAGGGTCACAGTGCTGGGATGTGTCAGACTCTGGTTGACCTGGTTGACTCTGGCTCAGCACAAGAATCTGCCGCCCTCTGAGGTGATGCCCCTTGTTTGACCTGGCCCTGGGAACCTTGACCTCTTCTGCACCTGCCCCTGTGGAAGGCTCTCCATGCACCCTGTCCCAGCCTGATAGGACATCTGCTTGCTCTGAAAGTGAGCTCTTGAGGGCAGGAACTGGGTCTTTTTCATGTCTGAGTTCCTGTACATTTTTCACACTACCTGGCACATAAGTAGAGATTTGAAAAATAATCATTTAATTGAAAATAATTCAATTAAATGCATAAAACATTCCTCAGTGTAAGCCATGTATTAATATTTGCTGACTCAGGAGAGACAAGTACAAATGACAGGGATGAGATCTTTCCAGATGTGGGGGGAGGGGTCCTGGGCATGGATTCTGGGGCTAACTGAGGATGGAAATTGTTTCCTCTTTTCTCCCTCCCCCCTTTTTCATGGTTTTCAATAACTCTGAATTCTGCTATAGCTATTTCCCTTAAACCCCCAATACGAGTCACACGCAAAAATAAAACATCTGATTTCACATACAAATGAAAGCCCAAATCAATGAGGTTACCCTCACCCGTCTTACACACGGTAAAAAAAAAAAAAAAATTGAATTAGGGAAAGAACACTTGGAAAAAGAAACATTAACATCCTCTGTCAGTGACATCGGCAAATTCTAACTCCATCTCCAGGTTCAGTCCCTGCCCCCTATATGTCCAGAATGGTAATAATGTCAGATAATAACTGACATTGTGCAGAGCCCTGTAGCCCCAGAGTTTACAAAATCCTCTTATTGAAATAATCATCTCCCAGATCCTCTAAAGCTCATCTTTATCACCTTCCCATTTCTGAGGCTGAATTCCTCTAGCAGGGCTGAACTGCTCACAGGATCCTGTCCAGGTTTCATTCTCTCTGGTCCCTAGATTGCTGTGCCTGCTGGGACTGCTGGACTCACACGTTCATTTCCCTTTGTGCCTATCAGTCCTCCATTTTAGCTTAGTCAGCCCTTCCTCCAGGAAGCCTTCCTTGACTCCTCCATAGGGGTTCGTGTCCCTCTGTGCTCACCAAGCTCCTTGTAGCCTCTGTCCACCATCAACACTGCTCTATGACCATTTTCACTGCTAGACTATGCACTTCTGAATACAGAGACCGTTTGCACATGGGACAGAATTGTTGTCATTCAGTCACTCAGTCATGTCTAACTCTTGGCACCTCCATGGACTGCCGCATGCCAGGGTTCCCTGTTCTTCAGTATCTCCCAGAGTTTGCTCAAACTCATGTCCATTGAGTCAATAATGCCATCCAACCATCTCATCGTCTGCCACTCCCTTCTACTCCAGCCCTCAGTCTTTCCCAAAATCAGACTCTTTTTCCAATGAGTCGGCTCTTCAGATCAGGTGGCCAAAGAATTGGAGCTTCAGCATCAGTCCTTCCAATGAATATTCAGCATTGATTTCCTTTAGAATTGACTGGTTTGATCTTGCGGTCCAAGGGACCTTCAAGAGTTTTCTTCAGCACCATAGTTTGAAAGCATTAATTCTTTAGTGCTCAACCTTCTTTATGGCCCAACTCTCACATCTATACATGACTACTGGAAAAACCAGACCTTTGACTATATGGACTATAGAACAGAATAGATGTCCAATAAAAGGGCATTTAGTGAATGACCGCATGACAAAACCACACAGCAGGACTCTAACACATCTCTCTGGACAGGTGAGGAAAGGAAGGCTCAGAAAGGGCGGGGCACTGGGGGCTTTGCAGAGTCTCTCCAGGATGGCTTTAGCTCAAGAATCAGGATTTTTTTTTCTTTGCTATCTGTTTGGGCAGCTGGGCTGACCTTCTCAGGCCACAGCTGTCTCTCAGAGGCTCATTTGAGTTGCCGCGATGGGGTCCACCCAAAGAATCTCCGATTCCTTTAAGTTTCTGTGGGTGTGGAGACCATGTACCAAACTGAAATACACATTAAAAGAATTTTGTGGGTTGAGCCAATCACGAAAAAAGCTACTGTACAAATGCTGTCAAATGGGGCATGTATTTAAAAGGTTAGACAAAATATCTCCTTGCCTTTTTTCTTTAGTTCTCTTTTTATAGTCCACTGCAAAACAACAGTGGATAAAAGGGTACAGAGAATGCATGTATATTTTCTTTTCTTTTCTTTTTTTTTTTTTACCTTTCCCTAAGGAGCTTCTGTGCTACCCACACTAATTGTAGGTTTTTCTGAAAATGCAGCATGAATCATTTATAAATAAAGAGACTTTAAAATCCCTAAAAGACTCCCCGAGGTATTCAGTATTTCAGCATAAAATAACTGTTAAATGGAGTTATTCTGAATTAGCTTTTACGAGAAAATGGTGAAAATAAAGTTTTCTTTTCACTGTGACTGTTGCAGTAATTCTTTTACACAGCCACCCAGGGTAATTGACAAGCCATTTCCATAATTCAGGTTTTAGCCCAGCCATCCCCTGAAACGGCTAGTCGCAAAGAAATGGGGGTTTCCAAGAAAGAGACCTCTCACACTGGCCACGAAGGAAGCCAGCTCAGGGTCCTTGCGGAGAGACCTGAAACAGCTGTCAAAACTCAAGTCCAGTTGCAGACATTGTCTCTTGTGGATAGGGAGAAAAACACCTTCAGATTTCAAAGCACCAGTGTTCTAAGCCCAGCTCTGCCTGTTATATGCTGTGTGACCTTGGGGGAGTTGCTTAACCTATCCATTATTAAGATAATAATAATTCTTATTCTGTGAAGTTGTTATGGAAATTTGAAGCAAAATTTATAAATGCCCAGAACAAAATAGGAGATGAAAGCGGCAACTATAATTAGTTAATAACTGGATGCCACTGCTTGTACATTGAGTGGGCCTTGAACACATGTGCTGAAGGGCCATCTCAGGGCCTTGCCTCCTTTCTGCCTTGCTGGCCGTCTGAATGCCCTCACGCCTTCAGCCTTCTCTCTGTCCACTCTCTCATCCACTGGTTGACTGGTTAGCTTGCTCTGCAAATAATTTCAACACATGATCTTATGTCATGTGCTGTGTACAAAGGACAGGGGGTCTGAAAGTGAATTAGATTACGGGGCAGGAATTTAGTCTAAGGAGGAAAAGGTGAAGCTGTCCAAGACAGTGACAAGGGAGAGCCAATGGCCATTCTGTACTGGATACAGTGACGGTGCAAAGGAAACAGAGGCCATTCCACCTGGAAATGGTGGGGTGGGGGGGCAGGTCAGGGATGGTTTCACAGGTGGAGGGTAGGTCCTAGAGCTGACCCTTGAGTGTGAGGGTTTTCCAGATGAGAAGGAGGCGGGGCAAGGCGGCCACCATCCTGTAGGATGGATGTTCTCTGAGGTCAGGGACTATTTCCGTCTGATTGTCCCCCATCCCTGTCCTTGTCACATACCTGATTCAGAGCAGACTTCCCACGTGTGTTTTGTTGAGGGGATCAGTGAGTTCCAGGCACCGGCGCAGAGGAAGCCAGGACTTGGAGACGGAAGAACTGGTGGGGCAGCTGGTGTGTCTGGGGATGGTCATTAGCCGAGTAAGGTGGAGAGGGGAGAGAGAGCAGGAGCGATGGAGATGGACCAGGTCCAGGTGAGAAAGGACCTTTGCTGTCTGGCTGAGAGCAGGAAGGAGGCACTGAAGGGCGTGACCGAGCAGAGCCGAGTGCATGAACTCTCCTGCCTTTGGGCGAATCCTCTTCAGTAAACTGGCAGGAGGAGGGCTCAGAGGCTGGAAATGGGCAAGGATTTGACGGGTGCCAGTGGAGTCATCCTTCTGCTGTCCTGCCTCGGCACCCAGTCAGAGGTCAGTTTTGATCCTGGGTATAAAATTATGCAGAGAAGATTCCAGTACTACTCAGCAATTGATTGACAAATTGTCCTGTCACTCAAACACTTCTCCCACTTATCACAAAGAGACAAAGAAAATTATCTGTTCAGGGCATACGGGAAAGAAAGTGTGCTCATTAACCTCTGGATGTTGAGATCGAAAACATGTACGGCTTCAAGGAATAGAGATCCTTCAAGAAAGACGCGAGGAGGAAGCCAGGAAGCAGGTATGTGCGTGCTTGTGTGTACACATTACTCTCTCTATTTATACGCACATGTGGCCCACACATCTGGTCTCCACGATCCACTGCAGAAACACACAAACCTAAACACACACCCTCACACCCCAAAGCTCACCAGCACGCATATATCTTGCAAAGGGTGTAGCTACTGCATAAGTTTTCACCTCCAAAGAGTGTGTACACATAAAGACAGATGCTTGCATACCAGTGTTTTACAATGGGAGCTGGCTGCCAGCTGTTGGAACTTGGGACCCATCTGAAAACATCGCACTTTTTGGAGAGCTTTGTAGAGAATCCATCTATTTTCGGATTCTTCTTGAAGACAGCTCAGATTTTTCTAAATAGAGGCGTTGGTCAGGAAGGAAACTTCAGATGGCAAAAGTCCCCAGTGACAGATGCCATCATAGTATGCTTAGTCAGGGTTCTCTAGAGAAAACCCATAGAACATGTGTGTATCTCTCTCTAGCAATGTGTGTTTGTTTTCAGTCGCTAAGTTGCATCCGACTCTTTGCAACCCCGTGGACTGCAGCATACCAGACTCAACTATCCTTCACCATCTTGTGGAGTGTGCGCAAACTCACGTGCAATGAGTCAGTGATGCTGTTGAACTATCTCATCCACTGCTGCCCTCTTCTCCTTTTGCCGTCAGTCTTTCCCAGCATCAGGGTCTTTTCCAGGGAGTCAGCTCTTCCTGTCATGTGACCAAAGTTTTGGAGCTTCAGCTTCAGCATCAGTCTTTTCAGTGAATATTCAGGACTAATTTCCTTTAGGGTTGACTGGTTTGATCTTGCTGTCCACGAGACTCTCAAGAGTCTTCTCCAAAACCACAGCTCAACAGTATCATTTCTTCAGTGCTCAGCCTGCTTTATGGTCCAACTCTTACATCCATATGCGACTACTGGAAAAACCACAGCTTTGACTATATGGACTTTTGTAAACAAAGTGATGTCTCTGTTTTTTAATAAACTGTCTAGGTTTGTCATGGCTTTCCTTCCAAGGAACAAGAGTCTTTCAATTTCATGGCTGCAATCACTGTTTGTAGTGATTTTGGAGCCCAAGAAACACTGTCACTGCTTCCATTTTCCCCCATCTACTTGCCATGAAGTGATGGGACTGGATGGCATGATCTTAGTTTTTTGAATGTTAAGTTTTAAGTCAGTTTTTTCACTCTCTTCTTTCACCTTCATCAAGAAGTTCTTCTTCACTTCTTCTGCCAGTAGAGTGCATCTGCCTTGAAAGATATCTATTATGAAGTTTTGCCTAAGGTGATTAGGTAACTGAAAAGTCCCACCACCTGCCATCTGAGAGCTGGGGACTCAGGAAAGCTGGTGGTCAAGTTTTAAGGCCTGAGGGCTGGAAGGTCTATGCTGGAGACTCCAGGGTGGGTCTGAGAGCAAATCCCATCTCCACCTCCTTTTTGTTCTGCTCAGGCCCCCAGCGGGTTGGACGAGGCCCACCCACATTGGCAGAGGGTCCTCTGCTTTACCTGATCACTCATTCAATTCTCATCTCTTTTAGAAATACCCTCACAAACACATCTGCATTCTGGGTGTCCTGTGGCCCAGTCAAGCTGACACAAGAACCATCACACTCACAAACTCACAATACCTGCTCCTTCCTCTTGATCACATGCC
>SJYV01043216.1:0-19298 GCA_006410875.1 Neotragus pygmaeus | reverse complement strand
GACTGTGGCACTCAACCTGGACCTCGGCACAGAGGGAATGTGGCACAGAGCCCGAAACTCATTGCAAGCCGAGGGCAGAACACAGCCTGGACTCGGTGCAGGGCGACCGCGGAACACAGCCCAAACCACAGTGAAGAGAGACCGAGGCACACAGCACGGACTTCAGTGCAGGGCGTCCCTGGCACACAGCACCAAAATCGGGACATGGCGACCGTGGCAAACAGATCGGACCTTGGCACAGGACGACCGCGGCACACAGCCGGAACCTGGGGAGATGGCGACCGCGGCACACAGCCCGGACCTTGGAACAGGGCGACCGCAGCACACAGCCCAGACCTCTGCAGAAGACTACCTCGAAACACAGTCCAGACCTAGGAACAGGGCGACCATGGCACACAGCCCGGACCAGGCGCAGAGGGAACATGGCACAGAGCTCGGAACTCGTTGCAAGCCGAGGGCAGAACGCAGCCTGGACCTCAGCGCAGGGCGAATGCAGCACACTGCCCGAACCACAGGGAAGAGCTACCGAGGCACACAGCATGGGCCGCGGTGCAGGGCGACAATGGCACACAGCACCGACCTTGGGAGATGGTGACCGTGGCACACAGAATGGACATCGGTTCAGGGCAACTGCGGCACCCAGCCCGGAACTCAGTGCAAGGCCATGACGGCACACAGCCCGAAACTCGGCACAAGGGTAACATGGCACACAGTCCGAACCTCGGTGCAGTGCGACCGCAGCACGTTGCCCGGTTCTCAATGAAAGGTGACCGCAGCACACAGTCCAGTCCTTGGCACAAGGCTACTGGGGCCCACTGCCCGGAAATAGGTTCAAGGTTACTGTGGCACACAGACCAGACCTCGGCACAGGGCGAACGCAGCACACAGCCCGAACCTCAGTGAAGGGAGACCGCGGCACACAGCCCGAACCTCAGTGAATGGCGACCACAGCACACAGCACAGAAATCTGTTCAGGACCACAGTGGAACACAGCCTGGAACTTGTCGCTAGTTGACTGCGAAACATAGCCAGGACCTAGGCACAGGGCGAACACGGAAAACAGGCCGGACCTCGTCGCAGANGAATGGCGACCACAGCACACAGCACAGAAATCTGTTCAGGACCACAGTGGAACACAGCCTGGAACTTGTCGCTAGTTGACTGCGAAACATAGCCAGGACCTAGGCACAGGGCGAACACGGAAAACAGGCCGGACCTCGTCGCAGAGCGACCACGGCACACAGCCCGGACCTCAGTGAAGGGCGACCGAGGCACACAGCCCGATACTCAGTGAAGGACGACCACATCACACAGATCGGATCTCATCGCTAGCTGACCACAGAACACAGCCTGGACCACAGAGCAGGGTGACCATGGCACTCAGGTCGGACTTCAGTTCAGGGTGACAGCGGCACTTAGACCAGAACTCGGAGCAGGGTGACCGGGGCACAGAGGCCGGACCTCGGCACAGGGCGATCGCGGCACACAGGCTGGACCTTGGAACAGGGCCACCGTGGCACACAGGCTGGACCTCGGGGCAGGGCGACTATGGAAAACAGGCCAGATATCGGCTAAGGCCGATCGCGGCATACAGCCTGGACCTCAGTGCAGGGGACTGAGGCACAAGGCCCAGAATTCTTGAGAAGGCTACCGCGGCACACAGCCTGGACCTTGGCAAAGAGGAACCGTGGCACAGTGCCTGGAACAGGTTGCAACCCGAGGGCAGAACACAGCCCAGACCTCAGCAAAGGGTGACCGAGGACACAGCCCGAAACTCAGTGAAGGGCCACCGTGTCACACAGCCCAGAACTCGTCGCTACCTCACCGCAGAACACAGCCCAGACCATGGAACAGGGTCACCGTGGCACACAGGCCAGACCTTGGTGAACAGCGACCAAGGCACACAGCCTGAAACTCAGTGAAGGGCGACCACATCACACAGCCTGGAACTCATCGCTAGCCGACCGCAGAACACAGCCCAGACCATGGAGCAGGGTGACCGTGGCACTCAGGCCAGACCTTGGCGCAGGGTGACCGTGGCACACAGGCCGGACCTCGACACAGGGCCACCGTGGCACACAGGCTGGACCTCGGCGCNCATGCTGGAGATGTGTATAAGAGACAGGCCCAGACCATGGAGCAGGGTGACCGTGGCACTCAGGCCAGACCTTGGCGCAGGGTGACCGTGGCACACAGGCCGGACCTCGACACAGGGCCACCGTGGCACACAGGCTGGACCTCGGCGCTGGGTGACTGCAGAACACAGGCTGGACATCGGCTCAGGGTGACCGCGGCATACAGCCCGAACCACAGCACAGGCAACAATGGCACACAGCCCGGATTTCTTGAGAAGGCTACCGCGGCACACAGCCCGCACTTTGGCAAAGAGGAACCGGGGCACAGAGCCGGGAACAGGTCGCAAGCTGAGGGCGGAACACAGGCCGGACCTCGGCACAGGGCAACCTCAGCACACAGCCCAGACCTGAGGAGATGGGGACCTTGGCACATAGCCTGGACCTCAGAACAGGGCCACCGTGGCACTCAGCCCGGACCTCGGCACAGAGGGAACGCAGCACAGAGCCCGGAACTCTTTGCAAGCCGAGGGCAGAACACAACCTGAACTCAGTGCAGGGCAACTGCGGCACAGTCTGAACCACAGTGAAGAGCGACCTAGGCACACACCCTGAACCTCAGTGCAAGGCTAACATGGCACACAGTCCGAACCTCAGTGCAGTGCGTCCATGGCACATAGCCCAGTCCTCAATGAAGGGCGACCGCAGCACACTGCCCGGTCCTTGGGACAAGGCTGCTGCGGCACACAGCACAGAACTCCATTCAAGGGTACCGTGGCACACAGAACGGATGTTGGCACAGTACGCCCGCGGCACACAGCTCGAACCTCAGTGAAGGGAGACCTTGGCACACAGCCTGGAAATCTGTGCAGGATGACTGGGGTACAGAGCTGGAACTCATCACTAGCCGACGGCGGAACACATCCCGGAATGAGGCACAGGACGACCGCGGCACACAGGCCCGTCTTCAGAGCAGGGTGACCGCAGCACACAGCATGGACCTTGGCTTAGGGGGACCGCGGCACACAGCCCAAACCTCAGTGAAGGGCGACTGCGGCACACAGCCCAAAAATCTATGCAGGGCGACCGTGGCACAGAGTTGGAACTCGTCAATAGCCAACCGCGGAACACAGCCCGGAACTCGGCACTGAGTGACCGAGGCACACAGCCCAGACCTNGCCTTGACATACTCCTTTTCCTATTTGGAACCAGTCTGTTGTTCCATGTCCAGTTCTAATTGTTGCTTCCAGCATATAGGTTTCTCAAGAGGCAGGTCAGGTGTTCTGGTGTTCCCATCTCTTTCAGCATTTTCCACAGTTGATTGTGATCCACACAGTCAAAGTGTTTGGCATAGTCAATAATGCAGAAATAGATGTTTTTCTGGAACTCTCTTGCTTTTTCCATGGTCCAGCAGATGTTGACAGTTTGATCTCTGGTTCCTCTGCCTTTTATAAAGCCAGCTTGAACATTTGGAGGTTCATGGTTCACGTATAGCTGAAGCCTGGTTGGAGAATTTTGAGCATTACATTACTAGAGTTGTTAGCTTTTGCTACAGATTTTTTTGGTGGTCTCTTTTACATATTTCCAGATAGAAAAACACAAATCAACATTATAATGCATTTCCAAAGAGTATATTTTAAAAGCTGAGTCCTGTTTTCCTAAGGAGTCTTAGTAGTATCACAATGAATATTCATGTGGGATAGCTGAGCTGAAATTCTCACTCTGATAATTGCAGGTTTTTAGCCATTTATCAGATCCTAAATGATAGAGTCAGGTGAAACTCCCAGTCTGTTTCCTTGCCAATCCAAGCCACCATTTTGCCTCAAAGTAAGGGATTTTGAGATTGTACAATAGTTAAAAGCTTGGGTGCTGACTTTGGTCAAAACTGGGCTTGAATATTCCCACTAGCTCTTCCATTTAAAATTCAAATTTCTTAACTATAAAATGGAGATAATTATTAGTACTTCAGAAACTGTCATGAAATAATATATGTGAAGACTTTAGCTTAGTGATATATTAGAAGATCTTCATACATGTGATTCACAAGTCAAAATGCTTGGGGATATGAGAAGCCCTTGATAAGTATATGTAACTCTTCCATGTCATGAACTATTTGGAGACCAGAATCCAGGAAGGCGTATGGCATTCGTTTCTATCTTTTTAAATACAGTAAAATACATTTGAACATCAAAAAGTGCCATGCACCCTCCCCCATCATGAACAACACTGCAGATAATTCAGTCTTAATGTTTATTTCTTTTAATTGAAGTATAGTTGGTTTACAGTGTTGGGTTAAGGTAGGATTTTTTAACCACTAAATTGTTCACTTTAGTTTTTTAATTGTTATTGGAGTATAGTTGATTTACAACATTGTGTTAGTTACAGGTGTACAGCAAAGTAAATCAGTTATACATATATGGTATACATTTTCTCAATTTAAAAAACAATTGCACAGTTTTTTTAATTGAGAAAACTTATAACAAATACATTAATTCAAAAACAATTCAAAAGGGAACCCTCTTACACTGTTGATGGGAATGCAAACTAGTACAGCCACTATGGAGAACAGTGTGGANCGAGCACTGTGCCACGGTCGCCCTGCACAGATTTCTGGGCTGTGTGCCCCAGTCGCCCTTCACTGAGGTTCAAGTTGTGTGCCACGGTTGCCCTGCGCCGAGGTCCGGGTTGTGTGCTGCGGTCACACTGCGATGAGGTCCTGGATGTGTGCCGCATTGAACATCTGCCAACATCTGTGCTGTGTTCCAGGGGCGCCTTGCCTAAAATTCCAGGATGTGTGCCGCGGTTGCCCTTCACTGAGGTTTGGGATGTGTGCCACGGTCGCCCTGCATCGAAGTCCAGCTTGTGTGCTGCGGTCTCCCTGTGCCGAAGTCTGTGCTGTGTTTTGCGCTCGGCTAGTGACGAGTTCCATTCTGTGTGCCGTGGTTGCCCTTCACTGAGGTTCAGGCTTTGTGCCGCGGTCGCCATGTGCCAAGTTCCGGGCTGTGTGCCGTGGTCACCTTCTATCGAGGTCCGTGCTGTGTACCAGGGTTGTCCTGCATCGAGGTCAGGGATGTGTGCTGCAGTTTCCCTTCACTGATTTTCGAGCCGTGTGCCATGGTCACCCTTCACTGAAGTTCAGGCTGTTTTCAGCAGTCGCCCTCCTCTATGTTCTTGATGTGTGCCACGGTCCTCCTGTGCCTTGGTCCGGCCTGTGTTCCGCGGTCGCCCTGTGCCAAAATCGAGCTGTATTCCTCAGTCGCATAGAAACGAGTTACTGGCTGTGTGCCGCAGTCGCCCTTCACGGTGTTTCGGGCAGTGTGCCACGGTCGCCCTTCACCAAGGGCCGGGCTGTGTGCCGTGGTCGCCCTGTGACGATGTCCGTCCTGTTTTACGTGGTCGCCCTGCGCCGAGGTCCTGGCTGTGTTTTGTAGTTGGCTAGTGACGAGCTACGGGCTCTGTGCCACGGGCTCCCTGTACAGATTTCTGGGCTGTGTTCTGCGGTCGCCCTGCACCAAGGTCCAGGCTGTGTTTTGCGGNTGGTCGCCCTGCGCCGAGGTCCTGGCTGTGTTTTGTAGTTGGCTAGTGACGAGCTACGGGCTCTGTGCCACGGGCTCCCTGTACAGATTTCTGGGCTGTGTTCTGCGGTCGCCCTGCACCAAGGTCCAGGCTGTGTTTTGCGGTCAGCTGGCGAGGAGTTCTGGGCTGTGTTCTGAGGTTGCCCTTCACTGAGGTTCGGGCTGTGTTCCATGGGCGCACTGTGCCATGGTCCGGCCTGTGTGCTGTGGTGGCTCTGTGATGAGGTACGTGCTGTTTTCCGCGGTTGGCTAGCGACGAGTTCTGAGCTCTGTGCCACGGTCGCTGTGCACGGATTTCCGGGATGTGTGCCGCGGTTAGCCTTCACTGAGTTTCGGGCTGTGTGCCGCTGTCGCCTTGTGACAAGATCTGGTCTGTGTGCCATGGTAGCCTTGAACCGTGTTCCGAGCTGTGTGCCATGGTCGCCTTGCACCGAGATCTGGCCTGTTTGTCGCGGTCGCCTTGTGCCGATATACGGGCTGTGTTCCGCCATTGGCTCGAGACGAGTTCCGTCCTGTTTGCCATTGTTACTGTGTGCCGAGGTCCGGGCTCTGTTTTGTGGTTGGCTAGCGACAAGTTCTGAGCTCTGTACCCCAGTCGCCCTGCACAGATTTCCAGGCTGTGTGCCGNGGCTGTGTTCCGCCATTGGCTCGAGACGAGTTCCGTCCTGTTTGCCATTGTTACTGTGTGCCGAGGTCCGGGCTCTGTTTTGTGGTTGGCTAGCGACAAGTTCTGAGCTCTGTACCCCAGTCGCCCTGCACAGATTTCCAGGCTGTGTGCCGTGCTCGCCCCACACAGAGGTCCGGCCTGTGTGCCACGGTCGCCCAGTGCGGAGGTCTGGGCTGTGTTCCGCTGTTGGCTAGCAATGATTTCCATGCTCTGTGCCATGGTGGCCCTGCACAGATTTTTGGGCTGTGTGCCGCAGTTTCCCTTCACTGAGATTCAGGCTGTGTGCCGCGGTCACCCTGTGCCAAGGCCCGATCTGTGTGCCACGGTAGCCTTGAACCGAGTTCCGGCCTGTGTGCCGTGGTAGCCTTGCACCGAGGTCCGGGCTGTGTGCTGCAGTTGCCCTGCGCTGATGTCCGGTCTGTGTGCCACAGTGGCCATGTCGTAATGTCGGTGCTGTGTTCCAGTGTCCCCTGCCCTGAGGTCCGTGCTGTGTGCCTCGGTCGCTCTTCACTGTGGTTTGGGCTGTGTGCCACAGTCGCCCTGCACTGAGGTCCANGTCCGGTCTGTGTGCCACAGTGGCCATGTCGTAATGTCGGTGCTGTGTTCCAGTGTCCCCTGCCCTGAGGTCCGTGCTGTGTGCCTCGGTCGCTCTTCACTGTGGTTTGGGCTGTGTGCCACAGTCGCCCTGCACTGAGGTCCAGGCTGTGTTCTGCGCTCGTCTGGCAATGATTTCCGGGCTCTGTGCCGCGTTCCCTCTGTGCCGAGGTCCGGACTGTGTGCCAGTTGCCCTGTTCTGAGGTCCGGGCTGTGTGCCGAGGTAGTCTTCTCTAGAGGTCCGAGCTGTGTGCCGTAGTCGCCCTATTCTGAGGTCTGGGCTGTATAACGCGGTCGCCATCTCCCCAGGTCCGGGCTGTGTGCCACAGTCGCCCTGTGCCTGGGTCCGGCCTGTGTTTCACCTTCGGCTTGCGAACTGTTCCTGGGTCTGTGCCGCGGTTCCTCTTTGCTAAGTCCGCATAGTGTGCCACAGTAGCTTTCTCCAGAGGGCTGTGTTCGACGGTCCCCCTACACTGAGGTCCAGCCTGTGAGCCGCGGTTGCCCTGAGCCAATGTCCGGCCTGGGGCCGGACCTCGTCACAGGGCAATCATGGGACCCAGCCAGACCTTGGCGAAGGTGACCGTGGCACACTGCCCGAAACACAGTGAAGGGCGACCATGGAACACATCCAGTAACTCATTTCTAGCCGACTGCGGAACACATCCCAGATTTCGGCACAGGGCGACCGTGGAACACAGACTGGATTGAGGCACAGGGTGACCGCGGCACACATCAAGGACATCAAGCAGGACGACCACTGCACACAGGCTCAACATCAGTGAAGGGTGACCGCGGCACACATTAAGAACCTCAGTGAAGGGCGACAGCAGCACACATCCCTGACTTCGATGCAGGGCAACCCTGGCACACAGTACGAACCTCGACCGAAGGCGACCACAGCACACAGCCTGAAACTTTGCACAGGGCAACCTCGGCACACAGCCCGGACCTCGGAGCTGGGCAACCGGGGCACAAAGCCCGAACCTCAGTGAAGGGCAACCGTGGCACACAGACCAGAAATCTCTGCAGGGCGACCGTGGCACAGTGCTTAGAACAAATCGCTAGCCAACCACGGAAACAGCCCAGACCTCGGCACAGGGTGACCACGGCACACAGGCCATATCATGGCGCAGGGCAACTGCGTCACACAAACCAGACATCGGCGCAAGGTGACGGAGGTGCACAGCCNGGCACAGTGCTTAGAACAAATCGCTAGCCAACCACGGAAACAGCCCAGACCTCGGCACAGGGTGACCACGGCACACAGGCCATATCATGGCGCAGGGCAACTGCGTCACACAAACCAGACATCGGCGCAAGGTGACGGAGGTGCACAGCCTGAAATTCAGTGAAGGGCGACTGTGGCACACAGCTCGGAAATCATCGCCAGCCAACCGCAGAACAAGCCCGGAACTCGGCACAGGGCGACCGCGGCACACAGCCCGAACATCGGCACAGGGCTAACGCGGCACACAGCCAAAACATCTGTGAAGTGTGACCGCAGCACACAGCCCAGAAATCAGTGCAGGGTGACCATGGGACAGAGCATAGAACTCGTCGCTAGCCGATGTCAGAACACAGCCTGAACCTCGGCGTATAGTGGCTATGGCAAACAGGATGATCCTTGTCGCAGGGCGAGCAAGGCACACAGCACGGGCCTCTGTAAAGTGCGACCAAGGCACACAGCCCGAAACTCAGTGAAGGGCCACTGCATCACACAGACTGGAACTCATCGCTAGCCAACCGTGGCACACAGTCTGGACCTCGCAGCAGGGTGACCGTGGCGCTCAGGCCGGACCTAAGCACAGGGCGACAGCGACACTTAGGCCTGACCTCGGCAAAGTGTGACTGTGGCACACAGCCCGGACGTCAGTGCAGGGGGAACGCAGCACACAGCCCAGACGTCTGGAGCAGGCTACCACGACACACAGCCTGGACCTTGGCAAATAGAAACACGGAACAGAGCAGGGAACAGATCGCAAGCCGAGGGCGGAACACAGGCCGGATCTCGGCACAGGGCAACCGCGGCACACAGCCCGGACCTCTGCAGAAGACTACCTCGACACAGAGCCTGGACCTAGGAACAGGCTGACCGTGGCACACAGCCCGGACCTCGGCACAGAGGGAACGTGGCACAGAGCCCAGAACTCATTGCAAGCTGAAGGCAGAACGCAGCCTGGACCTCGGCGCAGGGCGACCGCAGCACACATCCCGAACTACAGTGAAGAGCGACCAAGGCACACAGCACGGACCTCGGTGCAGGGCGACCCTGGCATACTGCACCGACCTCGGGAGATGGCGACTGAGGCACACAGAATGGACATCGGGTCAGGGCAACTACGGCACACAGCCCGGACTTCGGTGCAAGGCTACGATGGCACACAGCCCGAACCTTGACGCAAGGCTAACATGGCACACAGCCTGAACCTTGGCGCAGCATGACCGTGGCACATAGCCCAGTCCTCAATGAAGGTCGACCCTAGCACACAGCCCGGTCCTTGGCACAAGCCTACCATGGCACACAGCCAGGAACTCGGTTCAAGGCTACCATGGCATACAGACCAGACCTTGGCACAGGGTGGCCGCGGCACACCGCCTGAACCTCAGTGAAGGGAGACCGCGGCACACAGCACANCACACAGCCCGGTCCTTGGCACAAGCCTACCATGGCACACAGCCAGGAACTCGGTTCAAGGCTACCATGGCATACAGACCAGACCTTGGCACAGGGTGGCCGCGGCACACCGCCTGAACCTCAGTGAAGGGAGACCGCGGCACACAGCACAGAAATCTGTGCAGGGCGACTGGGGTGCAGAGCTCAGAACTCATTGCTAGCCGACCGCGGAACACAGCCCAGACCTCGGCGTAGGGCGACCATGGCAAACAGGATGGAACCTGTCTCCAGCCAACGGCGGAACACATCTTGGACCTTGGCCCAGGGCATTCGCGACACACATCCCAGACTTGGGGAAATGGCGACTGCGGCACACAGCCCAGACCTCAGTGCCAGGCTAATATGGCACAGAGACTGAACCTCAGCGCAGTGCGACCACGACACACAGCCCGATCCTCTGTGAAGGGCAAACGCAGCAAACAGCCCGGACCTCGGCACAACGCTACCGCGGCACATAGCCTGGAACTCGGTTCAAGGCTACCGAGGCACACAGGCTGGACTTCGGAGCAGGGCAACCACTGCACACAGCGTGGACTTCAGCACAGTGGACCATGGCACACAGCCGGGACCTCGGCGCAGGGTGACTGTGGCACACAGCCCGGACCTTGGCGAAGGGCGACCGTGGCACACTGCCCGAAACAGTGAAGGGTGACCGTGGCACACAGCCTTTAATTCATCGCTAGCCGACCGCAGAACACAGCCCGGTACTTGGCACAGGGTGACCGCGACACACAGCCTGAACCTCAGTGAAGAGCGACCGCGGCACATAGCATGGAACTCGACAATAGCCGACCGCAGAACACAGCCCGGACTTCGGTGAAATGTGACTGTGGCACACAGCTTGGAACTCATGGAAGGGCGACCACGTCACACACAGCCTGGAACTCGTTGTTAGCCGACCGCGGAACACAGTCCGGACCTCGGAGCAGGGTGACCGTGACACTCAGGCTGGACCTCAGCGCAGGGTGACAGCGACACAGAGGCCAGACCTCGGCGCATGGTGACCATGGCACACAGTCCGGACCTCGGCGCAGGGCGACTCTGGCACACAAGCTGTACCTCGGCGCAGGGTGTCTGTGGAACACAGCCCAGACATCTGCTCATGGTGACTACAGCTCACAGCCTGGACCTCAGTGCACGGGAACCGTGGAACACACCCGGGACCTCTGGAGAAGGCTACCGTGACACATAGCCCGGACCTTGACAAAGAGGAACCGCGGCACATAGCCAGGAAAAGGTCGCAGGCCGAGGGTGGAACACAGGCCGGACCTCAGCACAGGGCGACTGTGGCACACAGCCCGTACCTCTGCAGAAGGATACCTCAGCACACAGCCCGGACCGCAGATCAGGGTTTCTGCGGAACACAGCCCAGACATCTGCTCATGGTGACTACAGCTCACAGCCTGGACCTCAGTGCAGGGGAACCGTGGAACACACCCGGGACCTCTGGAGAAGGCTACCGTGACACATAGCCCGGACCTTGACAAAGAGGAACCGCGGCACATAGCCAGGAAAAGGTCGCAGGCCGAGGGTGGAACACAGGCCGGACCTCAGCACAGGGCGACTGTGGCACACAGCCCGTACCTCTGCAGAAGGATACCTCAGCACACAGCCTGGACCGCAGAACAGGGTGACTGTGGAACACAGCCTGGACCTCGGCAGAGAGGGAACGTGGCACAGAGCACGGAACTCATTGCAAACAGAGCGCGGAACACAGCCTGGACCTCAGTGCAGGGCGACCGCCACACACAGCCCTAACCACAGTGAAGAGCGACCAAGGCACACAGCACGGATCTTGGCAAAAGGCGACCCTGGCACACAGCACAGAACTTGGGAGATGGCGACCATGGCAAACAGACGGGACATCGGCGCAGGGCAACGGCGGCACACAGCCCGACCTCGGAGTAAGGCTATCACGGCACACAGCCTGGAACTCGGCGCAAGGCTCACATGGCACACAGCCCGAAACTCGGCGAGGGTGCGACCGTGTAACACAACCTGATTCTCAGTGAAGGGCGACCGCAGCACACAGCCCACACCTCGGCACAAGGCTACCATGGCACACAGACCGGAACTCGCTTCAAGGCTACCATGCACACAGACTGGACCTCGGCATAGGGCGATGGTGGCACAAAGCCCGAACCTCAGTAAAGGGAGACCACGGCACACAGCCCGGAAATCTGTGCAGGGCGCCCGGGGTACAAAGCCTGGAACTCATCACTAGCCGACCGTGGAACACAGCCCGGAATTCAGCGCAGGGTAACCATGGCACACAGCCCGGACCTCTGCAGAAGGCTACCGTGGCACACAGCCCGAACCTCAGTGAAGGACAACCATGTCACACAACCTGGAACTCGTTGCTAGCCAACCGCATAACACAGTCCGGACCTCGGAGCAGGGTGACCGTGGCACTCAGGCCGGACCTCTGTACTGGGCAACAGCAGAACTTAGACCAGACCTTGGCGCAGGGCGACTTTGGNACAACCATGTCACACAACCTGGAACTCGTTGCTAGCCAACCGCATAACACAGTCCGGACCTCGGAGCAGGGTGACCGTGGCACTCAGGCCGGACCTCTGTACTGGGCAACAGCAGAACTTAGACCAGACCTTGGCGCAGGGCGACTTTGGCACACAGGCCAGACATCGATTCAGGGTTACAGAGGAAAACAGGCCAGAATTCGGCTCAGAGCGACTGCAGAACACAGCCCGGACCTCTGGAGCAGGCTACGGTGGCACACAGCCTGGAACTCGGCAAAGAGAAACCACGGCAAGGAGCCTGGAACAGGTCACAAGCTGAGGGTGGAACACAGGCCGGAACTTGGCACAGGGCGACCGCGGCACACAGGCCGGACTTTGGCACAGCGCGACTGTGGCACACAGGCTGTACCTAGGTGCAGGGCGACTGAGGAACACAGGCCGGACATGAACTCAGGACGACTGCTGCACACAGCCTGGACCTCAGCGCAAGGGGACAGCAGTACACAGCCCAGACCTCTGGAAAAGGCTATCGTGACACACAGCCCGGACCTTGGCAAAGAGGAACCATGGCAAAGAGCCGGGAACAGGTTGCAAGCCGAGGGCAGAACACAAGCCAGACCTTGGCACAGGGCGACCGCGGTACACAGTCTGGACCTCAGCGCAAGGTGACTGTGGCACACAGCCTGGACCTCGGCACAGAGGGAATGCGGCATAGAGCCCGGAAATCGTTGCAAGCCGAGGGAGGAACGCAGCCTGGACCTCGGCGCAGCGCGAGCACAGCACACATCCTGAGCCACAGTGAAGAGCGACTGAGGCACAAAGCACGGATCTCGGTACAGGGCAACCCTGGCACACAGCACCGACCTCGGGAGATGGCGACCATGGCACACAGACCGGACATCAGCTCAGGGCAACTGCGGCACACAACCTGGACCTCGGTGCANNNGGACCTCGGTGCAGGGCGACCCTGGCACACAGCACCGACCTCGGGAGATGGCGACCATGGCACACAGACCGGACATCAGCTCAGGGCAACTGCGGCACACAACCTGGACCTCGGTGCAAGGCTACCATGGCACACAGCCTGAACCTCGGTGCAAGGCTAACATGGCACACAGCCCAAACGTTGGCACACTGAAACTGTGGCACATAGCCCGGTCTTCAATGAAGGGTGACTGCAGCACCCAGCCTGGTCCTCGGCACAAGGCTACCACGGGACACAGCCTGGAACTCGGTTCAAGGCTACCATGGCACACAGACTGGACCTTGGCACAGGGCAGCCGCGGCACACAGCATGAACCTCAGTGAAGGGAGACTGCAGCACACAGCCCGGAAATCTCTGCAGGGCGACTGGGGTACAGGGCTCAGAATTCATCGCTAGCCAACCGCGGAACACAGCCCGGTCTTCAGCGTAGGGCGACCATGGCAGACAGGACGGAACTCGTCTCCAGCTGACGGTGGAACACATCTCGGACCGTGGCACACAGGCTGGACCTATGCACAGGGTGACCGCGGGACACAGCATGGACCTCAGTGAAGGGTGACCGTGGCCCACAGCCCAAAATATCTATGCAGGGCGACCGTGCACAGAGCTTGGAACTCGTCGCTAGCCAACTGCGGAATACAGCCCGGACCTCAGCACTGGGCGACCGCAGCACACAGGACAGACTTCTGTGCGGGGCAACAGCGGCACACAGCCCAGACCTCGACGCAGGGCAATTGTGTCACAAAGCCCGAAAAACAGTGAAGGGCGACTGTGGCACACAGCCAGGAACTCGTCGCCAGCCGACCACGGAACACGCCCGGACATTGGCGTAGGTTGACCGCGGCACACAACTCGGACATCGGCTCTGGGCTACCGCGGCCCACAGCCCGAACCTCAGAGAAGGGCGACCACAGCACACTGCACAAAATCTGCAGAACGACAGTGGCACAGAGCCTGGAACTCGTCTCTAGTCGACTGTGAAACACAGACAGGACTTCGGCAAAGGGCGACCATGGAAAACAGGCTGGACCTTGTCGCAAGGTGACCACAGCACACAGCCCAGACCTGGGCGAAGGGCGACCGAGGCACACAGCCTGAAACTCAGTGAAGGGCGACCGCGTCACAGAACACGGAACTCGTCGCTAGCCGACGGCAGAACACAGCCCGGACCACGGAGCAGGTTGACCGTGGCACTCAGGAGGGACCTCGGCACAGGGTGACCGTGGCACACAGGCCGGACCTCGGCCCAGGACGACTGTGGAACACAGGCCGGACATTGGCTCAGGGCGACCCCGGCATACAGCCCGTATCTCAGCTCAGGGGACCGTGGCACAAAGCCCGGATTTCTTGAGAAGGCTACCACGGCACACAGCCCGGACCTTGGTAAGAGGAACTGCGGCACAGAGACGGGAACAGGTCACAAACCGAGGGCGGAACAAAGGCCGGACCTCGGCACAGGGTGACCATGGCACACAGCCCGGACCTGGGGAGATGGCGACCTCGGCACACAGCCCGGACCTCAGAACAGGTCGACTGCAGCAAACAGCCTGGACCTCTGCAGAAGGCTACCTCGGCACACAGCCCAGACCTCGGAACAGGGTGACTGTGGCACACAGCCCAGACCTCGGCACAGAGGGAACGCGGCACATACCCTGGAACTCGTCACAAGCCATGGGCAGAAAACAGCCTGGACTCGGTACAGGGCGACCACAGCACACAGCCCAAAACACTGTGAAGAACGACCAAGGCACAGAGCATGGACCTCGGCGCAGGGAGACCCTGACACACAGCAAAGACCTCGGGACATGGCGACCATGGCACACACACCGGACATCGGTGCATGGCAACTGCAGCACACAGCTGGGACCTCAGCACAAGGCTACCGCGGCACATAGCCCGGAACTCGGTTGAAGACTACCATGCCACACAGACTGGACCTCGGCACAGGGTGACCGCGGCACACAGCCCGAACCTCATTGAAGGGCGACCGCGGCACACAGCCCAAAAATCTGTGCAGGGCCACCATGGCACAGAGCTTGGAACTCGTCGCTAGCCAACCGCAGAATACAGCCCGGACATCCGGATTCGGTGACTGCAGAACAGAGGCCTGACCTCTGTGTGGGGCAGGCGTGGCACACAGCGCGGAAATCTGAGCAGGGCGACCGTGGTACAGAGCTCAGAACTTGTCGCTAGCTGACCACGGAACACAGCCCAGGCCTCGGCACAGGGTGACCATGGCAAAGAGGATGGAACTCGTCTCCAGCAGACGGCAGAACACAGCAGGACCTCGGCATAGGGTGACGACGGCACACAGGCCGGACCTCGGCTCAGGGCGACCGCGGCACACAATCCAAACCTCAGTGAAGGCCGACCGTGGCACACAGCCCAAAAATCAGTGCAGGACCACCGTGGCACAGAGCTCGGAACTCGTCACTAGCCAACCGCGGAACACAGCCCGGACCTCCGCACTGGGCGACCATGGCACAGAGGCCGGACCTCTGCGCCGCACACAGCCCGAACTTCAGTGAAAGGCGACTGTGGCACACGGCCCGGAACTCGTGGTCAGCCGAAAGAGGAACACAGCCTGGACCTTGGAGCAGGGCTACCAAGGTACACAGCCCGAACCTCAGTGAAGGGCGACTTCAGCACACATCCCAGAAATCTGTACAGGGGGAGAGCGGCACTGAGCCTGGAACTCATCGCTAGTCGACTGTGAAACATAGGCAGGACCTCGGCACAGGGCGACCTCAGAAACCAGGCCGGACCTCGTCGCAGGGCTACCACGGCACACAGCCCGGACCACGGCGAAGGGCAACCCAGGCACACAGCCCGAAACTCAGTGAAGGGCAACTGCATCACACAGCCCGGAACTCGTTGCTAGCTGACCGCGGTACACAGCCCGGACCTCGGCTCAGGGTGAAGGTGGCACACAGGACGGACCTCCGGGCAGAGCAACTGCGGAACACAGGCTGGACCTCAGTGGAGAGCGACCGTAGCACACAGGCCGGACCTCGGGGTAGGGCCACTGCGAAACCCAGGCCGGATTTCGGCTCAAGGCGACCGGGGCAAGAACCCGGACCTGGGCTCAGGGTGACCGCAGCACACAGCCCAAACCTCAGTGAAGAGCGACCGAGTCACACAGCATGGCCCTCGGCACAGGGTGACCCTGGCACACATCACGACCTCAGTAGATGGTGACTGCAGCACACAGCCCGGACACCAGTGCAGGGTGACTGTGAAACACAGCCCNACAGCCCAAACCTCAGTGAAGAGCGACCGAGTCACACAGCATGGCCCTCGGCACAGGGTGACCCTGGCACACATCACGACCTCAGTAGATGGTGACTGCAGCACACAGCCCGGACACCAGTGCAGGGTGACTGTGAAACACAGCCCGGACTTCGGAGCCTGGCTACTGCAGCACACAGCCCAGATCTTGGTACATGTTGCCCATGGCACAGAGCCCGAAACTCAGTGAAGCGTGACCGCGGCACACGGCCCAGAAATCTGTGCAGGGCGACCGTGGAACAGAGCTCAGAACTCGTCACTAGCCAACCACGGAACACAGCACGGACCTCGGCACAGGGCAACCACAGCACACAGGCTGGAGCTCGGCGCAGGCAACTGCGGAACACAGCCCGAACCTCAGTGAAGGGTAACCGCAGAACACAGCCCAGAATTCATTGCCAGCCGACTGTGGAACACAGCCCAGACCTCGGTGCAGCGCGACCACAGAACACAGCACAGAAATCTGTCCAGGGATCCCATGGCACAGAGTCTGTAACTCGTCACTAGCTGACCATGGAACACAGCCCGGACCTCGGCGCGGGGAGACCACGACAAACAGGCCGGACCTCATTGCAGGGCGACCACGGCACACAGCCCGGAACTTGGTGAAGGGCGACTGTGGCACACTGCCTGAAACACAGTGAAGGGCGACCACGGCACACTTCCAGTAACTGTTTTCTAGCAAACTGCGGAACACAGCCTGATTTCGGCACAGGGCAAACGTGGAACACAGGCCAGATCGAGGCATAGGGCGACCACGGCACACATCAAGGACATCAAGCAGGGAGACCACTGAAAACAGCCTGAATGTCAGTGAACGCTGACCATGGCACACAGCCCCAAACTCAGTGAAGGGAGACCGTAGCACACATCCCGGACCTCGATGCAGGGCAACCCTGGCACACAGCACNAGGGCGACCACGGCACACATCAAGGACATCAAGCAGGGAGACCACTGAAAACAGCCTGAATGTCAGTGAACGCTGACCATGGCACACAGCCCCAAACTCAGTGAAGGGAGACCGTAGCACACATCCCGGACCTCGATGCAGGGCAACCCTGGCACACAGCACGGACTTCGAACGAAGGCGACCGTGGCACACAGCCCGGAACTTGGTGCAGGGCGACCGCAGCACACAGCCCGAACCTCAGTGAAGGGCAACCGTGACACACAGCATGGAACTCGTCACTAGCCGACCGTGAAACACAGCATGGACTTCGGCGCAGGGCGACCGCAGCACACTGGCCGGACTTTGATGCAGGGTGACCGTGGCACACATGCCAAACCTGAGTGAAGGGCAAACGTGGCACACATTCCAGAACTTAATGCAAGGTGCCCCTGGAATACAGCATGGATTTTGGCAGATGTTCACTACGGCACACATCCAGGACCTCGTCGCCTTGTGACCGTGGCACACAGCTCTGACTCGGCTTAGGGCGACCGCAGCACACAGCCTGGACCTAAGCGCAGGATGACCACGGCACACAGCCCAAACCTCAGTGAAGGGCGACTGCAGCACACAACCCAGTAATCTGTGCAGAGCGACCATGGCACAGTGTTTGGAACACATTGCTTGCCAGCCACGAACACAGCCCGGACCACGGCAAAGGGCGACCACGGCACACAGTCCATACCACGGCACAGGGCGACCACGGCACACATGCCATATCATGGTGCAGGGCGACTGTGGCACACAACCCAGACCTCCACGCAGGGTGATGGCGGCACACAGCCAAAATTCAGTGAAGGGCGACTGTGGTACACAGCTCAGAAATCGTCACCAGCCAACCGCGGAACACAGCCCGGAACTCGGCGCAGGGTGACTAGGGCAAACAGGCTGGAACCTGTCACAGGGTGAGCAAGGTACACAGCCCAGACCTCCATGAAGGGCGACCGAGGCAAACAGCCTGAAACTCAGTGAAGGGCGACCGCATCACACACCCTGCAACTCGTCGCTAGCTGACTGCAGAACACATTCCGGACCTCGGCACAAGGCGAACACGGCACACAGCCCGGACCTCGGAACAGGGTGTCCGCGGCACACAGCCCAGACTTCTGCACAAGGCTACCTCGGCACACAGTCTGGACCTCAGAACAGGGCGACCATGGGACACAGCCCGGACCTCAGCAAAGAGGGAATGAGGCAGAGCCCAGAACTCGTCGCAAACTGAGGGCGGAACACAGCCTGGACTCGGCACAAGACTACCATGGCACACAGCCCGGAACTCGGTTCAAGGCTACCGTGGCACACAGACCTGACCTGGGCACAGGGTGACCGTGGCACACAGCCCGAATCTCAGTGAAAGGAGACGACCACACACAGACCGGAAATCTGTGCAGGGCGATCTGGATACAGAGCTTGGAACTTGTCGTTGCCGACCGTGGAACACAGCCTGGACCTCGGCGCAGAACGACCATGGCAAAGAGGACGGAACTCATTTCCAACCGATGGCGGAGCACAGCTCGGACATCGGCACAGGGCGACCATGGCACACAGGCCGGACCTCAGCGCAGGGTGACTGCGGCACAGAGCATGGACCTCGGCTCAGGGCGACCATGGCACACAGCCCGAAACCAGTGAAGGGTGACCGCGACACACAGCCCAAAAATCTGTGCAGGGCAACCGTGGCACAGAGCTTGGAACTCATCGCTAGTCAACCGGGGAACACAGCCTGGACCTCCGCACTGGGCGACCACGGCACACAGGCCGGACCTTTGCACGGAGCGAGTGTGGCACACAGCCCAGGCCTCGGCGCAGGGCAACCACAGAACACAGCCCAAACATCAGTGAAAAGCAAATGTGGCACACAGCCAGGAACTTGTCGCCAGCCCACCGCGGAACACAGCCCGGACCTTGGTGCAGGGTGACCGTGTCACACAGTCCGAACCTCAGTTAAGGGAGATGCAGCACACAGCCCAGAAATCTGTGCAGGGCGACAGCACCACAGAGCCTGGAACTCGT
>SJYV01043215.1:0-19691 GCA_006410875.1 Neotragus pygmaeus | reverse complement strand
ATCCATTTATATCTATTTCTTTACCCAACAAGTATTTAGTGATGGTCATCTATACGTCTTACTCTGTAGAATGGATGTGCTTTCTACAAAGCTGCTTAAACCTTTCTAATCTTTTCACTAATTCTAAAGGAATAGTAGAAGATTGGCTTGCTTGTAGAGTCTGTAGATAAAGGAAGTCTTTGGGCTTCCCTGCTGGCTCACTGGCAAAGAATCCACCTGCCAGTGCAGGAGGCATGGGTTCGATACCAGATCCAGGAAGATCCCACATGCCACGGAGCGAGTAAGCCCGCGCACCGCAGCTACTGAGACTGCGCGCTAGAGCCCCGAGCCACAGCTACTGAAGCCATCACCCCTAGAGCCATTGCTCCCCAGCAAGAGGAGCCACCGCAACTAGAAGCCCACGCCCGCAAGTGGAGGGTAGCCTCTGCTCACCACAACTAGAGAAAAGCCTGTGCGACAGCGAAGACACAGCCCAGCCAAAAATAAATAAATCAAATAATTATGACAACTCTTTCAAAGAAAATAAAAGAAGTCTTGCTTAACCCTAACCCAGATAAGTGAAGATTTAAGATGAGTCAGAATACTTTCAGTGCTGAAGTCACAAGACCCAGTGTCACAAACCGCAAGATAATTGGTTTTTGTCAAGTTTCTTCCTCCTGGTGTCCTCACTGCCATAGATGTGTGGTGTGTGTGTGAGTCTGTGTGTGCCTTCTGGTTAACCAAGTTACTTCCCAGAAAATGAAATTAACCAGAATACGTCATCCTCTGAGCACGCTAATCGTTCTTTACATGAAAGTAATAAAACTATACTTCTTTTTTAGAAAGTCTGTAATGTAGACTTTTTACTAGTGAAACCTATCTTTATATATAATGAATTCTCATTAGTATGAATTTATGACATAACACAAAACAAATGGACATATTTACAAGAATACTTCATGCAATAGAAATAACAATAAAGAACATGTCTTGGCTCTTTGTTGTAAGTAAAAATATATATTTAGATACAGTAGGAACTTACTATTTAAAGAAGCATTTAAATGAATCCCATAAAATACACAGACCAAAATAATCAATATTTCTATTTCAGCCCTCAGTAGAGTTTTGAAGAGCCTCCCCGCCTCCAGCACATTGCCTTCAAGAACACCCATCCTGACATGCCTCTTCCTGTTTTAAGTTTCCAAGTACTGGTGGGCTGGCTAGATGATAGATAATAAATTATCTGTCCATATTTATCTGCAAGCTATATACTTGAATGAATAGTGCTACTATATAAAAATGTCTTTGTGTCCATAGTTCTGGAGTAAAAGCCTAGCACATTCTTTCACTTCTCAAAAACAAAAAAATACTGGTTCTTGTTTCTAAAAATATCTGTGACAGGCAGAATCAAAAATAATTCATTTATCCACAAATAAAAATTTAAAAGAAAGAATAGATGCCCACCAACATGGCTAAAATTAAAAGAAAAAAAAAGAGAAACTGTCAATATCAAGTTTTGGTGAGGATACAAACAAAGGAAGCCCTCATACATTGATCCTGGGAAATGTAAATTGGAAAAACCACTTTCAAAACCTATTTCATGGTATCTCCTAAACCTGAGTGTATCCAGCATATCCACCCAACTGAAATACACACTGCTGCAAAAGACATGGTCAAGGATACTCATGGCGACGTTACTCACCATAGCCCCAAGCTGGAACTAACAGTCATGGCACCCCACTCCAGTACTCTTGCCTGGAAAATCCCATGGACGGAGGAGCCTGGTGGGCTGCAGTCCATGGGGTCGCTAAGAGTCGGGCACAACTGAGCGACTTCACTTTCCCTTTTCACTTTCATGCATTGGCGAAGGCAATGGCAACCCACTCCAGTATTCTTGCCTGGAGAATCCCAGGGGCGGGGGAGCCTGTCGGGCTGCCATCTATGGGGTCGCACAGAGTTGGACAAGACTGAAGCGACTTAGCAGCAGCAGCAGATAAGGCATCAATTGTGACGTCTGGTCAAAAGTCACACGATTGGACATTGTTATGGTGGAGACAGAGAATCAAGAGCTGCTGGGCACAACAGCGTCGGTGCTTCTCCCAGGAACGATGTTGAACCAAAGCAGCCAGATACAGACGAGTACATGCTATATGATCCCACTGTATGAAATGCAAAAACACACAAACCTAATCTGTGATGCTAGAAGTCAGGCAGGTGGGGGGCAGGGGTCCTTGGCAAGGCCTGGGTCAAGTCCAAGAGAGACTCCGGGAGGCCCAGGGGTGTACGGGTATTACAAGGGTGTGTTCGCTTTTAAAGTTCACTGCCTCTGCACCTGAGATTTATACACTTTATTATGAGTATATTATACTTGAATTTTATAAGTTGACCCAAAAAAGTGGGTGGCAGATTTACTGGAAAAAGCATATACCTTCCTTCACGCTCACCCCAAATTTTATTGTCTTTTTCTTTTATTGGTATACAGAATGGGAACAAAGCCTTCAAACTAGAGAGGACTTTAAAAGATGATAGCTGTGCACAGGAGAAGAAGCAAACCAGCACAAGAAAGTTAAGGCCCCATATCTCTAAGTTCTTCCATGATGGACAGTCTAGAGACAGCAGACAAACATGATATTATAAGGGAAAAATAAGTATTTTGTAATTTGATAACCCCCTTACTAAGGACAATAATAGATCCCCTAGAAAGGACCTCCTTTTATTATAATGTTTACTAATTATTAGCATTGTTCTTGTTGCTGTTCAGTTGCTAAGTTGTGTCCGACTCTCTGCAACCCGATGAACTGCAGCACACCAGGCTTCCCTGTCCTTCACCATTACCTTGAGTTTCTGCAAACTCTTGTCCACTGAGTCAGTGATGCCAGCCAACCAGCTCATCCTCTATCGCCCCCTTCTCTCCTTGCCCTCAGTCTTTCCCAGCATCAGGGTCTTTTCCAGTTATTAGCATAGATACCAAAAGAAGAATTTTGGGCTGGTTGTTTAACACACCTTTCTGGATCGTGGTTCTCTTGCTCTCAAGTCAGACCTTTTCCCCAAATTCACACCATCTGTAATTCCCTTCTTGTGCCTTCAGTCTGTTACAGCGGCCTCTGTGCTCTACCACTGATCAGGAATTGATATTAATAATAGGATTTTGCAAATCCGTCACAAAGAGTTAACATTTGTTTACTTTATAGTCTTAAGGAGCTACCTCATAACGAAGTGACTTTGATAGCTGGCCAGTGAAATTTCTATCTCACAAGCCTACTAAGGAAAATTGAAGACAAAGTTCCTCTGGTAAATGGTAAATGTACTAGTATACTTTAGGTAAATATAGGAATATCTAAAATAACAAACCATCCTTACTCCAGATAGCTTCATTACAGTGGGATCTTCATAAAAATATTTAGAAGATTGTTATCGTTATTGTTTAGTCACTGAGTTGTCTCCGATTCTTCTGCGATCCCATGGACTGTATCCTCTGTCCATGGGATTTCCCAGGCAAGAATTTTGCAGTGGGGTTGCCATCTCCTTCTCCAGAGGATCTTCCCAACCTAGGGATTGAACCCAGGTCTCTTGTATTCTTAGAGCTGACTCTGTCCCAACTTAGAGAGCAACCAAATGGCTGAGAGCCTTAGATAGCTATTTCGGAGATTTTTGGTATACCACCACCACCCCACTCCACCCTGCACCCACCCACCAAACTCCAGATAATGAAAGATTTTCATCCAGTTATATACCTGCTAAGTGGTTCTAGATGTTTTCTGCTTCTTTTGAATGCTGAGATTGCTGATGTTGGAGCAGAAAAATGAATTTTGGAAAGCAAAGTATGTGTCATGTAACTAATTATCCACCCAAGTCTCTCAAAATGTTTACTATCAATAGCAAACTAGGTTAATATAACTACATCAACACTAATGTCAAAATAGACATGAAGTGAACTGGTTTCCTAAGCAGTTATTTTCCCCATAATTTGTTGCACTTAGCAGACAGGCAATTCAGCTATTTCTATTATTGAAGAATAGATCTACTGGTGAAAAAACAAAAAAACAAAACATTGCTTCAGAGTCACTTTTTGGACTTTGATTAATGCTTAGAAGCTTACAAATTAGAGACAATTCCCAGTTACTTGAGAAAATATTAGTGTCATTATTTTGATATAATTAGGAAGAGGCAAAGGGTAAAAAAAAACTAATTGGGAAATCTTCCACTTAATACTGCTACTGCTGCTGCTAAGTCGCTTCAGTCGTGTCCGACTCTTTGCGACCCCATAGACGGCAGCCCACCAGGCTCCCCCGTCCCTGAGATTCTCCAGGCAAGAATACTGGAGTGGGTTGCCATTGCCTTCGCCAATGCATGAAAGTGAATAGTGAAAGTGAAGTCACTCAGTCGTGTCCGACTCTTCACGACCCCATGGACTGTAGCCTACCAGGCTCCTCCGTCCATGGGATTTTCCAGGCAAGAGTACTGGAGTGGGGTGCCACTGCCTTCTCCACCACTTAATACTAGTGACTTTTGTTTCGAGACTGTGCTGTGCTTAGTCGCTTAGTCATATCCGACTCTGTGACCCCATGGACTGCAGCCTGTCAGGCTCCTCTGTCCCTGGGGATTCTTCAGGCAAGAATACTGGAGTGGGGTGCTATCCCCTCCTCCAAGGGATCTTCCCAACCCAGGGAACCCAGGTCTCCCGCATTGCAGGTGGATTTTTTACCATCTGAGCCACCAGGGAGGCCCAAATGCAGACTGTAATACTTCAAACAGACGTTCACAGACAGTATCCCCTCAGTTTGGAGACGAGGCTGCAAAGACACAGAGAATCTCAATAATTGCCCAAAGTGAGACAAAACTAGGATTTTCACATGCTGAATCCAAGTCTTAGGCTTTTTCTACCCTGAGCCACTCTTTGTCTTGATAGGTGCATTGCTGAAATAAAAATAGGCTCAGTATAGTAAAGAGTTATCAATATATTCATAACTGGATTTTTTAAGAGACTTCAGTTTTTTAGAACAATTTTAGATTCCCGGAAAATTAATCAGAAAGTGCAGAGAATTTCTATATACCTCCTGCCCCCGCACATACCCTTCCCTATTACCAACATCCACCACCCATGTGGTACATTTGCTACAAGTGATGAACCTCTACTGACACATTATCACCCAAAGTCCATAGTTTACATTAGGAATCACTCTGAGTGTTGTACGTGCTATGGGTTTGGATAAATGTGTAATGACATGTGTCTGCTATTACAGTATCATCTAGAATAGTTTCACTGTCCTAAAGATCCTCTGTGCCTTGCCTTTTCATTCTCCCTTTCCACCAACCCTTGGCAACCACTGACTTCTTTTACTTTCTCCATAGTTTTACCCTTTTACAGAATGTCGTATTGTTGGAAGCATACATGCTATAGCATTTTCAAATGGACCTCTTTCACTTAATAACATGCATTTAAGTTACCTCCATGTCGTTCCGTGTCTTGGTAGCTGATTTGTTTTTAGCACTGAGTATTATTTCATTGTCTGGGTTCTTAATGTAAATATCAGCTTTGATAAACCTGTGCCTTCATTGGGATATTACGACTGTTTATCACTTAACTATCATCTTAGTCCACTGGACATAGTTTTAAGCATTATGTGGAAATATCTTTAGAAAAGTAATTTAGGAGATTTCTGAATGTAGATGATCAGAATGTCAGTAGGGTACAAAATGTTTGCGCACTGTGATTCTCAGCCGCTTCTCTTTGCACTCTAAGTCACAGAGAACTTGAACAACAACTTCTTGAAAAGGAAGAATCTGAAGAGCACATTTAAGAATCTGAAGACTGCATTTTCTCTGTGCTTGCAGACAGTGTTAACAAGTTCAAGCTGATTAATTTGTTACCTAATAAATTTTCTAGGAGTACCGTGACAGAAAGTCCAGAAGAAATGCACCACCATCACACTCCAGATACTGCATACTTCTCCAGAGGGTCATTTGCATACCACTGTCCTGTTCATATGTGCCCTGAGCTCATTTTGTCCTTCCATATGTTAAAACACATGTAATGGACAAAATCTACACAAAGGGCATTTCTTTGTCAGAAGCGCCAAAACCAGTCCATTTATGAAGCTGTGCTCGTGCAGAACCAGCACATATTGAAAAGATCCCTGGCGTGTTTCCTGTTGTTGTTCAGTTTATTTCATTGCTGTCATGTCCGACTCTTTGGCAACCCCATGGACTGTTGCTCCTCTGTCCATGGGATTCTCCAGGCAAGAGTACTGGAATGGGTTGCCATTTCCTTCTCCAAGGGAATCTCCCCAATCCAGGGGTCGAACCCTTGTCTCCTGCATTGACAGGCAGATTCTTTACCACTGAGCCACCGGGGAAGCTCCGTGTTTCCTGTTATTCACGCATAAAATGTATCAGGGACTCTCCGGAGCTAACGTAAGCATTCGTGTGTGTGTCTTTGTAGGCTAAAGGTAAAGAAAGACAGTGGCTAAGACACCAGGCTACTGGGGAGCTGGATGATGCCAAGATCATTGATGGGCTGACTGGAGAAAAAGCCATCTACAAACGCCGGGGTGAGCTGGAGCCACAAGTAAGTATGGGTGCCCTGGGAGCCTCGGATCTGTAGTGTGACCTTCTTCACAGGAGACGCTTCCTGGAGTCGCTGTTTTAGTTGAAAGACTACAAACCCTGACTATGGCCATCAAGGAAAGCATTATATATTTTTTTTAATTAGAAGAAAACATGAATATTACACTGTTTATTATATGAATCAAGATCTCAGCAGAAGTCAAGACACACTCAAATTGAGCATTTGAGGGAACCTAATAAAAAGACTGTTTACAAAAGTAAGGGTGGGGTGTAGGAAGTCCAAAAAGAGACAGTGTGGCCTTCCAACAGCAGGGATCTGCCCTCGGTCTGAAAGGGTGGAGGAGAGAGCACTTACTGGAACCTGGACACGGTGGGTCACGGGGAGGGCTGCCCGCCAAGGTCCACGGCTGTCAGCAGAAGGAGGACCACCCTCGGGCCGCGGGACAGGGGCGGAGGGAACGAACACGCCACCCCCGGCTCCGGTGTGCCGCCAGTGCCTGCCAGCAGCCGCTGGGAGCCACAGAGGCTGCTGCCATCTCACAGATGAGCCCCCAGGACACAGAGCGGTGCCCTGGAGGGGAAACACAAGTCACTCCACGCCCCTGAATCCCAGAGGGTGACGCAGATGAGACCGCTAGAGCCGTCTTAGTGGTTTTCTGCTGTTCTGTTCCTTTAAAGATCTGTGTTTATCGTGTGACCAAAGAAATGTTTAGAAAATAAGGAACTCTTCCAGAGTGTAAAGTTTAAGAGTCATAACATTAAAATATTTGCAGTAATACAAGGGGCAAAAAATGGCAAGTCGGTGAGTCTCTTAGAGGGCTCTGGACTTCCAAAATCCTCGAATAAGCGGAATTGCTGAGTAGCCACTGAGACCGGGGGGTCGGTGGGGGTGGTGGGGAGCCCTACGGGGATGAGTCAGTGGCCTCTTTCTTTACTGACTCACTGTGGTCCACCACTGTGTCTAAATACATCTGAAACTGTGAGTCGTCATGGAGCGTGAGGCACTGTTAGGCAGTGCCTGATGTAGGCAGACTCAACAAGCTTTTCAGAAATACGCCGAATCTGTCTCCAACCATTACACTCCAGTACCCACAGCATTTTCTTGAAATGACTAACTTTGCTCATTCGTTTTCATACATGTCAGCAAGTGTATGGTAACCAAATAATCTGGAATTTTTCTCCTTTTTCTCTTGTACGTGTCTGACAAGCATACTTTTGTTTTTCTTTCTGCACATTGGCAGGCCTCGGTCCAAAACCAAACTGAAACTCCTAAGCGTTTCACATTTTAATTGATGGTTGCTGCTGACCTATAGTTCGATGCCACGCTCATGCCTTTAATGCCAGGAAAAGTAAAAAGAAGCAGTAATTCAGTAACTGGAAGGAGTAGAAAGCTGAAAGCTTCCTAAAGGCAGAAGACAGAAAGAGAGATTTTCCTTCACTTCTTTCCAGGAAGCCCCTGCCCCTCACATCCCTGAGTTTAGGAATCTGACATTTCTTACTGACCATGTGGAAGTGATTTTCAGGTCACCACACAACAGGTAAAATTGCTGTGGGCTGCCAGAATAGCTCCATCTTCCTAGAGAAACTGGCTCTAAGGCTTAATGAGAAAATGACTCATTGGGGTTTATATTCTTTCCTGATTATTGTTTTTAAGATGGCATCAGTCTCATTAAGGAAGTCTTACTGGACTAGGTTGGGTCTCGAAAGGACCATATGCCAAAGGAAAATCCTCTCCCATGTGGCCCCAACTACCAACACAAATCTGAAGCTCCATTTAGTAAAATTCTGTAGATCAGCAGTCCCCAACTTTTTTGGAACCGAGGATAGGTTTCATGGAAGACAATTTTTCCACGGACCAGGCAGGGTTGGTGGGGGGAATTGTTTCGGGATGATTCAAACACATTTTGTTTATTGTGTACTTTATTGATATTTTTGATATTTCTATTATTACATTGTGATTATATGATGAAATAATTGTTACTGTTCAGTCACTAAGTCGTGTCTGACTCTGCTACCCCTTAGACTGCAGCACACCAGGCTTCCCTGTCTTCCACTATCTCCCGGAGTTTGCTCAAGCTCATGTCCATTGAGTCAGTGATACCATCCACCCATCTCATCTTCTGTTGCCCCCTCCTCCTCCTGCAGAATCAGATTATCAGGCATTAGATTCTCATAAAGAGTATGCAGCCCAGATTCCTCACATGCACAGTTCACAGTAGGGTTTGTGCTCCTGTGAGAATCTCATGTTGCCGCTGATCTGACATAAGGCAGAGTTTGGGTGGTAATGTGATTGATGGGGAGCCCGCCACTCACCTCCTGCTGTGCAACCCGATTCCTAACGGTACCAACCCATGCCTCCCCACCTGCCAGGACAGCCTTGTGCAGGACGCAGCCTACAGCTGACCCCCCTACCTGGCAGCTGGCACTCTGGGGCTGGCGTGAGACCCCTCAGAACAGCAGCCAGTGGTGGTTTTCTGGTTCTCAAGGCCTTTCTGTCATCCCTTCCTCAGATGGGCAGCCCCCAACAGAAACCCAAGCGCCTACGCCTGGTGGTAGACGTGTCGGGCAGCATGTACCGCTTCAACGGGGTGGATGGCCGGCTCGAGCGCTCGATGGAAGCTGTGTGCATGGTCATGGAGGCCTTCGAGAGCTATGAGGAGAAGTTTAAGGTAACGGCGTGAACCGTGGAGGGTGAAAGGCACCCCAGACCCCATCTGCCCAGGAGTCGCCCCGAGTCAGGACGTGAGGCTGGCTGAGGGGTGCTCACCTGGAGCAGACAGGGTCTTCATCTTCTTATCAACCCGTCTATCAGCACCGAGAAAGGGAGCCTTCTGTTTCATCTGCTCTAATAATCAGAAAATGATAAGACCGTGACCTAAAGACCAGTAGCTGCAGAAGAAAGCACTGCCCTTGACAAGTTGTGTGATGTGGTGGTGTTGCTGTTGTTGTTTAGTCACTCAGTCGTGTCCAATTCTTTTGCCACCCTCTGAACTACAGCCCGCCAGGCTCCTCTGTCCATGGGACTTCCCAGGCAAGAATACTGAGAAGGTTGCCATTTCCTTCTTCAGGGGGTCTTCCCAACCGAGGGATGGAACCTGTGTCTCCTGCATCGGCAGGCGGATTCTTTACCGCTGAGCCGCCCAGGAAGCCGCACTTTGGAGTAGGGTGGGGAGGAGCAGACACAGGCAGATAGAAGCATGGCAGGCGTCTCCCCAGGTTTCTCAGGGCCACCATCCCCACCCCGGGACCCCTCACCCACCCATCCATTCCTGCTCCATCACCAACCAGGCCGCCTCTCACGGTTCTCAGCGTTGCCTGGCCTCGGCTCACAGGGAGGGTCACACAGTGACAGGAGTCTCCCCAGCCAAAGGCGAAGGTGCTTGCCCTGGGAGAAATGATCCCCTTTTGATGATATCCCTTTTGTCTTCGCTGAGTTTGCTTTGCCTCCTCCTTCAGAGACCTGAGCTCTGAGAAAGGGACCACACTCCTGGCTTTGACCAGAGCAAATAACCTGAACACAGTGCTGAGTGATTATTATCAGCAGCTCAGTTGAGAGGAGCAATATATGTGCAGCCATGGGTCACGGGTACCCAGTGTATCCTAAATATTCTCAACCGCATTGGGGATCAAACACGTCCTTCAGAAACAGCCCATCTCCAGTGACTTAGCTTGACATCCTGCCCACACCTGGGGATTACTGTGGTGAGCCATGTCTGTGTGTTGTGATGGATACAGCAAGAAGCAGACTGTGAAACCCGCCACTTCATTGACTTTGGGCCCACGTTCGAGGCTGCGAGCCTCCCAGAGTCCCTTGTGTGAAGCTCTGTGTGAAAGATTCCTTTTACAATGAAGGGATAAGGAACAGGCATCTTGAGTCAGTGAGTGCTGTGGGTTGTCAGGCTGCCTAAGACTCTGCCAGCGTCCGCGTCCTGCAAACACAAGTGAGACGTGGACCCTCGCCGTGGGGAGCAGCTCTGTCTCCCTGAGGAGCTGGAACACGCTGCCCCTGGTGACCAGTGAGCACCACGGGGCTGCCCCAGACCCCTCTTGGGTTCAGTTGCCAGGAGTCCCTGTGCCAGGATCTGAGCACAGCCAGGCCGGCCCTGTTCTGCCTTACGGCTCCCAGACGGTTCAGCGCTTTCCCTCCTTGGCCCTCCCTCCCTTCAAATGAGTTTTTCTTGATTTTGATTTTTTTCTTTTACTTTTCTGTGTNTCCCATGGACAGAGGAACCTGGCAGGCTCCAGTCCATGGGGTTACAAGAATTGGACATGACTTAGTGACTGAACAACAATAATGACACTGCATATTAGATCTTTCTTGAACCTCAATTTTGCTAATTTCATGAGTATATATATATATATATATATACTTACGTTATAGAACAGTTATGGAAATTTAAAAAGTAATGTATGGCAAGTCCCTGGCACATAGTAGGTGGTTTACACATAGAGCTATTTTTATCGTTATTATTAGATAATATCATTGACAGTAGTAAATGCCAGGCACTGCTCTAAGTGCTTCAAAGCAAAGAAGGTAAGAAAGAGGACCTCGGAATTGCTAAGCTGTGTGGGAGGATGGAGAAGGAAGACAAAAGACAGCATCCCAAGCCCCGGGGCATTACCTCTGCATGTATGAGCGCAGGAGTGTGATTCCCAGCAGAAAGTACATCATGATGGAGCACACCATCATGGCCAGTCCCAGGAGAATGGCCCGGTCCTCTCCTGCTTTCAGTGCTGTGACAGTTTTCCTTTTGTCCAGGAGGTCATGGTCCCTGATTTTTTGGTAAATATTTCTGAGGTTGAAAATAATACAGTTTTACATGAAGTTCACAGTTAGTCAGTACAGCCCTAAAGAATAAGTCTCTGCACAGGCTTTCCCCAGGCAGAGAGATCGAGAGGGGCCCTCCAAATCTGCCTGAGTGCAGGTGGACCCCAGCACGTGACCACTGCATCCCAACACATACACACGCCCAACCCTGAGCAGAAACAAGTCTCCCATCTTTACCTGAGGTGTCTAGCTGTCAATACTTTTTCTTTTTTTCTAAGTCTGAAGAAAGAAAGCAATGCCCTCAGTTGTTTAGATAATGCTTTGGGTTTGTTTTCTTTGCCCGCTCCCAGCTGATCATCACTGATCTTTCTATAGCCCCTAATACCTAATGGAGCATTACTTCAAATAAATGGCAACATATATCAGGAAACTATCAACTTAATGTTTTACTTTCCCTCAGTAGTAATAGAGAGAATTTATTCTGGTTAACATTCTTAATCATAGGGTTGCTTAGAGCTCTGTTGATTTGAGATTTGTTAGAAATGTGGAGATGTCTGGTGGTGACCCAGCCCTCTTTTCTTGTATGGTAAACATTTAAGCAAGTTTATAAAAATGTCAGTCAGATCAAGGCCAGACTCCAAAAGTTTGGGTAATTTTTTATTACTATCTGTAAAATTTTTCAATGATTAAAAAAACAAAACAAAACTAAACAGATTGGAGTCACTTTCTCCTAGTTCAAAACCTGATTTCATGGCTTACTAGCTGTGTGCGCTCTATAACTTCCTTATTCTAATCCTAGTTCCTTGAAAAGTGGATATAATGTGTAACTACACTGTTATGGTTAAATGAGATGACAGAAGTAGGTGGAGAATGACTGACTTGAAGTATTTAACAAATGTTCCCATTTTAAAATGGCACGTGGAGCTACAGCTTTATGACATGGGCATCAGAACATCCCAAATTGCTGTTCTTTTCCAAAGAATTCCTAAAAGACAGAATGGCAAAGGAGTGAATAAAGTAAAAAGCTTCTTAGTAGAGGGTTGTATTTGAAACTAGGTCTGAAGGAGAAGGCAGAAAAGAAGTGAAAAATTGCTGGAGCTGCTGGCTGGTGGGAGAGAGACGTGAAAAGTATAGGCAGGAAGGCAGGGATTCTGGGAAGGCAGGAGGCCAAGGAGCCATGGGAATCTCCAGTTTCTGTTTTGAGAAGGGTGCTTTGGATTTTAGGGTGCAGGACTGAGTTTGGTGGGAGAGTGGCCGGTTTTCAGGACCCAGGAACAGAGAGACAGACTTCAGATTTTCCTTTCAAATTTTCATGACAAGTCACTCTCCTTGCTTGAAAAAGAACTAGAATGCAATGTGGAACTTTGCAGAGGAGGAAAGAGATATCTGTTATTTGTATAATTGTATGTATTTTGGGGCTTCTGTTCAGCTTCATGCTCCAGGATGGCCTTACTCGTGTTAACAGCAGGCATACATTCTGGTGGCACGTTCATTCTGGGCTGGTTGTTAAGATATTTTGATTCCCTACGGAAGGGTGAGAGCACACACATAGCATATTTCCAAGAGTTTTTAAGGAAGACTATATATTATTCTTCTTTGGTGGCTCAGATAGTAAACAATCTGCCTGCAATGCAGGAGACCTGGCTTTGATCCCTGGGTCGGGTAGATCCCCTGGAGAAGGAAATGGCAACCCACCCAAGTATTCTTGCCTGGAGAATTGCATGGCCAGAGGAGCCTGGTTTGCTACAGTGCATGGGGTGGCAAAGAGCCAGACACGATTGAGTGACTAACACACACACACACATTAATCTTGTTACTGGAATAAAAAATTAGCCAATTAGCTTATTGTCATTATTATTTAAAAGTTTTCTTCATGATATAGTTTATACAAATTTTTTCCTCGAAGAGTGGGTCCTTTGTAGTAGGAGGATCACAGCTGAATAGAGGCCTTTGATCCTCATCTTCTCATGGCCATGCCTTCCTGGCTCCCCACCTCTCCCAGTCACTCTTGGCCATTCTTTCTTTTCATTGAGAGGATGCGGAAGAAGCTCTGAGAGCCTGTCATTTTCATTAACTCTCCAGCTCCCAAGCCCAGTGCTTCTGGACAAGCTGGTTTGCCCTGCCTTTGACTTCCACAGACTGGCCACCACCCATTCCCTAAGTTTCCCCGTTCTTTTCTGAGATTTTATTTGGAAAATATAAGATTTATATGAAAGCTCTTAAACTTTATTCTCTATGAACTTGAATGTAAAAAAAAAATCAGTGCCCATTCATCTAAAGCCAGACTTCGAAACAAGAAAAGGCAGTCTGAGTGGCTTCAAAGACCTGCTGTAATAAACCGATGTTACTCCCTGTTGTTATTTATCAACATGTATTTAATTCCAATGACTATACTGAGATTTGAATTTCTTGCAGGTGGAAGCCAGAAAGGAGGGAGCACAGTCTCAGATACAGAATAGTAGGCTGTTACCCTGCATCACTTATGGCAGTCTATACCCATTAAAAGATGCAGAGTAATCAGTCAGTTCTGTCACTAGAACAAGAAGCATATAAAAATGATTCAAATGGGTAATTTAAAAACAAATGACAATTTGGAAATAGTTAACAAATGTTCTTCACATGCTTTGGAATGTGTAGAGAAGAGGGAAAATGATTGGTTTCCACGCAGGCTAAACACATCTGGGAAATTAGGATATTACTCAGCAAAATGAAAGTGGGTGAGTGAGATGGGACATACTCATGAAATTCATCAGTAAGTGATAATTGAATTAATGGATAAGTTAAAGGATTAATGAATGATTTGAAGGAACAGAAAATACATAGTCAACAAACTTATTTTGAGTGCTAGTAACCTCTAGTTCCTGGGCATGTGGTCCCTACCCAACAGGAAGATGGACATGAAAAAAAAAATCAACACAGGGTAGTAAACTCAGTGCCAGAGCCATTCACAGAGTGAGTGTAGAAGAGGAATAATTTTCCCAGCCTGAGGGATGAGGACAGGGAGCAAGGATTGAGGTCAGGGAAGCCTTGCTGGAGGAGAAATACATTAAACAGAATATTCAAGATTGAATCAGAGTTAACCCAATGAGACATGAAGTCAAGGGCATTTCAGACAGAAGAAGTCACATGAACAAAGGATGGAGATTTACAACTACATGCTGACTGCCGGAAACCATACCAGTTTTACTATTAGTAGGATGAGTGTGGGACAGTGAAGATGGGGCAAGTAATTTTGGAAAGGTAATAGGTTATGAAAAGCTTTTGTAGCCCATTTAAGGAGCTGGCTTTTGCCCTTTAGTTAATGGGAAGCTGGTAGAGGGTGACATGACAGAGCTGAGTTTCCGAATGATCACTCTGGCTGAAGAGTGGAGATTAGATTAAAGACAGAACCAGACTTAAATCAGAAAGAAGAATTAGGGCATTGTTACTGTAGTGCTGGCAAAGGATGATGAGGGCATGATGTAGGAATCAGGAGGGAGAGATGGAGAGAAAAGGATGTATGGAGAAATATCTAGGAGATAAAACTTTAGGACTTGGTGACTAATAAAATATAGGGGATGGCGAGGAAGTGAAAAAAAGGGCATAGTTTAGATTTATGCTCAAGAACTTGGCTTGAATGACTGGAGAAATGGTAGAGGGTGTTACAGCAGAGGTCCTTATTTCCCTATACTTCAGGCTTCCAAAGAGGGGGCTTTTGTTGCCTTGGCTAAGAAGGGAGAGGCTGCTTGTTCATTTATAGATTTTCTCCCTGACAGACATAGTGTCCTGAGTTCAGGTGAGGAGTGACTGATCTGATTGATGAGATAGATGAGATCCTGACTGTCAGAGGCCCTGTCTACCTTTTGTTGGTTTGAAGATCACTGTTTATGTGTGGCACAATCTTTTCCCTATCCTTTTGCACTTGCCTTTGTTCAGGCCTGGTATAAGTGGCCTTCTATAAGCCCCAGGTTGGGGAGGGAGTGTCCACTGTCTGAAACTAAGTGGGTTAGTGGGTGCCAGTCCCATGCCAAGTTGTCTTCAAAGCTGGGGAAAGGAACATGATGTTATGTCTTGGGTATCAGGCCTAAACATCATGCTTCATACAAGGAAGCCTTGTACATTGGGTGTTACTCTGCCACTATGGGGGCTTCCCTGGAGGCTCAGCAGTAAAGAATCCACCTGCAGTGCAGGAGCTGCAGGAGACATGGGTTTGATCCCTGGGTCGGGAAGATCCCCTGGAGAAGGGAAAGGCAACCTGCTCCACTACTCTTGCCTGGAGAGTTCCATGGACAGAGGAGCCTGGTGGGCTACAGTCCACAGGGTTGCACAGAGTTGGACACGACTGAAGTGACTTAGTACACATGCACACATTGCTGCTACTAACAGAGTGGATAGTTCTTTTCTCTTTGACCCTTTGTGTCTATTCTCTGTGAACCTACTTGGAAGGGGGTGGGGCGAGAAATAAGAGAAGGTTAGTATAGTTCACTGAGGTAGACCTCTAAGGAGGAATAATAGTACGGGGCACAACTACAAAATCAGTTTCAAACATGAGGGATATGCAGCAGTAGGTACAAAGCAGGAATTTGAATTTGTTAGTCTGAAGGAAATCTAGTCTTGCTATGTCCTGGAAAGGCAGTATATTTAAGCTCTGTTGGAGCAGTTGTGGCTTCATGGTTCCTCTGGAACCATGAATCAATATGGTGGATACAAAGCAACACTTAAATATGTTTGCAACAATGAATAGCATGTATGTGTAGTCTTTTCTACATCTATATGGAGCATCCTGCCCAAATCCTTTTGGAGGATGTGAGTTATTCATAAAACTACAAGGCAAATTTAAATATAGCAAAATATTTTGCATACAAATTTTGATTGTCTAATAAAGCTATATTTTTACCCCAAGCAATAGTCAACACAATACGGTTTTATTTCAAGTTCCATATTTGACTAGAAGCTTAAAGTTTGATATTGTTCCTATGATTCATAAGCAAATTATTTATGAGGCTGTGCATCTACAAACATGGACATAAAATGTGAAATGTGCAAACATTTTTTTCTCATTGGGCTTACCCATTTAAATTCAGATTACCTTGGTATTTAGCCTGCAGGAAGAAAACTTCAGGTTAAGGCAGGGTAAAGGTCATTTATTAATTCATTTGCTTACTCATTTGTCAACATTTTAGTCTTCATAAGATGAAACATACTCTGCCAAGTTCTGGGAATACAAAGTGAATAAGATGTCCCGAGGGAGTTGGGTGAGACACAATCATTACAACACACCATAAGGAGACTTATTATAATGAATACAGAAAGGAAACGAGTCAGTATGGTAGGGGCCAGTTTGATAAAGTTCGGTTACAGAATGACTGATGTATAAGATTAGCCCATTTGCCAGTTTATTGAAGGATTACTTTGCTAAATGAGTAATTTGCCCACTTAATCACAGATTTGAAAAAGACTTATTTTAACGAGCATTGCTTTAAGTATAGTAAATTAATATGAATATATTTTCTTATGAATGTTTTAAAATGATATTTTAAAAGTACATTCAATTATAGTCTTCTTATGAATATGTTCTTTTCAATAGTATTTTAAGATCTGTTTGGTTTTTTTTTTTAAAGCTAAGTAAGTTTCCTAGGGAGGTTTAGTCTCTTTATAAACATATTCTTATGAATATATTCATAGATGTATCTTTTTGAATCTGTGTATGAATATATTAGATAATAGATATAGCAAAAATCTAGCATTTCACTTGGGAACCTTTCCATTTATAATGATTTTTTTTCAAATCCCTTTTAGAGTCATTTGCTGTTTTGCTGACATTTTAGCATCACTGAAATTCTTGTGGCAAGTTTCACATTGACTACTTTGACAGATCTGGCAACTTTACCAATTAACAAAAATTTGTTTCTTTCAACTATTCATAAGAATACAGTCTTTGATTTTGGTGGGAATTTTTAATACCTTTTTTGAAGTTTCTGTTGTTTTATTTGTACAGTTTTATTTTGTCCTTTGGAAAAGACCCTGATGCTAGGAAAGATTGAGGGCAAGAGGAGAAGGGGGAGACAGAGGATGAGATGATCAGATGGTATCACTGACTCAATGGACATGAGTTTGAGCAAACTCTAGGAGACAGTGAAGGACTGGGAAGCCTGGTGTGCTGCAGTTCATGGGGTTGCAAAGGGTTGGACACGATGTAGCAACTGAACAACAGTATTGTCCTTATAAAAAATTGTTTATTTGTCTCTGCTCTTGTCCTGTTATTGAAACAGGAGGGATCTGGATAAAACAGGTGGAACCCTCTGCTATGGGTAAAATGAAGAGCAGAATCACCATAATGCAGTAGAACTTGCTGATCCTAGAGATAGGGAAACCCAAGGGCAGAGAGGAACGGAAACAAAGAACGCAGAGAGCAGTAGGGCATGGCTGAGGTGGGGAAAGGGGAGGAAGACCAGAGAACAGGGGAGCCTGGAGACAGATGGTGTCTGGAACACAGACGGAAGGGCAGAGAGGCAGAGAGACCGAGGGAAAATGATTGCAAAGACTGAGAGACAGAGGGCCTGAAGGCCCCAAATCTGGGTTCCTTGAAGGCTTTTTGGTCCCTGCTAATCCATAGAACTGTGTTTTTAGTGCATAACTAAATTTGATAAATTCACCAAAAAGGTCAATTTGCAAATGGATTAATATTTGGCAAAATGGTTATCACTGTATTGGGCATTCCTTGAACTGGGCAACTGGTGGATTGGTGCTGGATTTATTGACTCAGGACTGTGATTTATCAGCATAAATAGTTTTAATTTATGTTTAATAAAACCAATGTGGCCATGACTTGGTTTAAGTGGTGATGGTTAAAGGGTCCAGTAAGAGACTGGATTAAGTCTCCAATGAGCAAACAATTGATAAGGTGAATAGTATTTCTGCTTTATTGACTATGCCAAAGCCTTTGACTCTGTGGATCACAATAAACTGTGGAAAATTCTGAAAGAGATGGGAATACCAGACCACCTAACCTGCCTCTTGAGAAATCTGTATGCAGGTCAAGAAGCAACAGTTAGAACTGGACATGGAACAACAGACTGGTTCCAAATAGGAAAAGGAGTACGTCAAGGCTGTATATTGTCACCCTGCTTANGTCTCCTCTTTCACTTTCATCAAGAGGCTCTTTAGTTCTTCTTCACTTTCTGCCATAAGGGTGGTATCATCTACATGTCTGAGGTTATAGATATTTCTCCCGGCAATCTGGATTCCAGCTTGTGCTTCATCCAATCCACCAATTCACATGCTGTGCTCTGCATATAAGTTAAATAAGCAGGGTGACAATATACAGCCTTGACATACTCCTTTACCTAATTGGAACCAGTCTATTGTTCCATGTCCAGTACTAACTGTTGCTTCTTGACCTGCATACACAATTCTTAGGAGGCAGGTAAGGTGGTATGGTACTTATATCTCTTTATGAATTTTCCACAGTTTGTTGTGATCCATACAGTCAAAGGTTTTGGCGTAGTCAGTAAAGCAGAAATAGATGATTTTCTGGAACTTTCTGGCTCTTTTGTTGATCCAACAGATGTGGGCAATTTGATCTCTGGTTCCTCTGCCTTTGCTAAATCCAGCTTGAATATCTGGAAGTTCACCTTTCATATACTGTTAAAGCCTGACTTGGACAATTTGAGCTTTACTAGCATGTGAGATGAGTGCAATTGTGTGGTAGATTGAGCAATCTTTGGCACTGACTTTTTTAGGGAATGAAATGAAAACTGACCTTTTCCAGTCCTGAGGCCACTGCTGAGTTTTCCAAATTTGCTGGCATGTTGAGTGNGATGAGTGCAATTGTGTGGTAGATTGAGCAATCTTTGGCACTGACTTTTTTAGGGAATGAAATGAAAACTGACCTTTTCCAGTCCTGAGGCCACTGCTGAGTTTTCCAAATTTGCTGGCATGTTGAGTGCAACAGTTTCACAATATCATCTTTAAGGATGTGAAATAGCTCAACTGGAATTCCATCACCTCCACTGGATTTGCTCATAGTAATGTTTCCTAAGGCCCACTAGCAAAGGAGAAAAAGAAAGATATGAGCATCTGAATGCAGAGTTTCAAAGAATAGCAAGGAGAGATAAGAAAGTCTTCCTCAGAGGTCAATGCAAAGAAATAGAGGAAAACAACAGAATGGGAAAGACAAGAGATCTCTTCATGAAAATTAGAGATATGAAGGAAACACTTCATGCAAAAATGGGCTCAATAAAAACTGAAATGGTATGGACCTAAGAGAAGCAGAAGATATTAAAAAGGGAACACATACACAAGAAGAACTGTACAAAAAAGTTCTTCATGACCCAGATAATCAGCATGGTGTGATCACTCACCTAGAGCAAGACATCCTGGAATGTGAAGTCAAGTG